>BSAI01000131.1:1049872-1132782 GCA_036245035.1 Adrianichthys oophorus
CCCCCCCCCCCCCCCCCCCCCCCCCTGTTCTTGCTAATCCAAATTTTTAGGAAAATGTGCCTGAAAATGGACAAAGTGCTGTTGTTTTTGTAATCCTACTTATTAAATAAAATTCAAGTATCAAACTTGAGGTTGCTATAGATAGATAGAGATATCTATCTCTCAACCTAATGTGTAGATTTTCCTCTGCAAAAGGGGGGGGGGGGGGGCAATGTAGTAAAAATTCTATCAACTAAAAACAGAGAAAAGTAAAACAAATATTCAAGCTTCTTCTTTTGCTGCGCTATTCATTCTGGTTTGAGTCACAAAGTGCTTTCAATTAAAGGTGAAAAAAAAATACTCAAATGAAAATTGTTTTAAGGTTTAAAAACAGGACATACAAAATTAGCACCCCACCCACACCAAATTTATCTCTCTACCCACCCAGTTTCGCCAGTATAACCCACATAAACAGTCTGGCTCAGTACTGCTGTGCAGAAATGGTATAATGGAGATCCATGATGCATCATCACCACAGCGCCCGCCCAACACAGAAGCATAGGGTCCACTCTGCAGCTATCAACCGCAGAGTGGGACCCTAAGCCCACAGCTAAAATAATGGCGTGGCATCACAACTCCATGACTGTTCTTGAATGGTCCAGCCAGAACCCTGACTTAAACCCAATGAAACATCTCTGGAGAGACCTGAAAATGGCCGTCCACCAACGTTTACCATCCAACCTGACAGAACTGGAGAGAATCTGCAAGGAGGAATGGCAGAGGATCCCCGAATCAAGGTGTGAAAAACTTGTTGCATCTTTCCCAAAAAGACTCATGACTGCATTAGATCAAAAGAGTGCTGCTACTAAATACTGAGCAAAGGGTCTGAATACCATGTGATATTTCAGTTTTTCTCTTTTCAATAAATCTGCAAAAATGTCAAATTCTGTTTTTTTGTCAATATAGGGCGCTGTATGTACATTAATGAGGAAAAAATGAACTTAACTGATTTTAGCAAACGACTGCAAGATAAAGAGTGACAAATGTAAGGGGGTCTGAATACTTTCCATACCCACTGTATGTAGTTTGTGTGTATATATATTATATTGTGTATATATATATACACACACACACACACACACACACACACACACACAAACACAAACAAACATTCTCTGATTTTTTTTTTCCCAGATAACTTTAGGTCTTTACTGAAGGCTTTGCAGACCCTGACGGTACGCCACTGCTGCTCACTAATCTCACCTGGCTCCAAATGGCGGCTTCTGTGTAGCAGAAAAATGTCTACTAAACTGACTTAATTACCAAATTATTTACCGAAATAAGCTGTTCTCTATTTACATTCACTTAATCCAGTTCTCTTATACTGTCAATGGCTGTTCCCAAAAGTCAAATGCTATTTTTAAACAGTTTGGAAGAATATCAGCCACATACATAGTTTTCCTTGTGAAAAAGTAAATTTTAAAGAAATGTTTGGTTACATGATAATATTTGTAGCTAGTATCTGAGAGATTTACAGACAGAACCTACACAAAATTGTTTGAACACATCAACCTTTCAAAAAACATTTAGAGGTCGTATAGTGGAAGTCAGAAAGGAAAACTCTGAGAGTTGCACCTTGTAAAACTCAAGAGGATCCTTCTTTTGGGAGGTAATCTTGTCAGAGGGGTTGTGGTGCACTTTCTATCTGGTGCCCAGATTATTCTGTGAGAACATTGAACATCACCCAAACATCTGACCTTCAAAATAAAAGCTGATCAAAGGAAAAAGAAAAGCAGGAATTCCCAAGTGGCATTGGATGTGTGAGTTTTTTTTTTGTTGTTTGTTTTGTTTATTGAGCAGGATTCAGTCAACTTTCAGGCCTGCAAAGCTATACATTCATTGTGCCTGCTACAACCTGGGTTGAGACGAAGGATACATTCTTTTATAAGGATGTTTGCCCCTGTTAAGCTAACATCTTCATAAAACCTTGGTAAGACCCTGCGAGGGCAGCAAGGGACAAAGTCAGAGGAAGGCATGCAGATAGTGGTGGGGTCAGAAGAGGGGTAGTTTCAGAGTTTCCAGGACTTAACAAACATGGGCAGGGCTAGTGGGAATGTCAAAGCATTGACTCATGCATCTCTCTGCACACTGAGCAGGTAAGCAGTGAGAAAGAAGCTTCGTCCCCAGACCAGCAAGGCCCACACGCACATTTTGGTTTAGATCACATTTCCATGATACACACACTGGCAAATATTGGCAGGAAATTTCATCCTACATGAGATAACTATGCATGTGATGAGTCAGCCCGTTTCAGGACCTGTTCATGGATTTTCACACAACTAAAACTGGAACTTGAACACCTTGTTTTTGTGAAATGTCTAGCAGTTGTTGCTTATCTGCCTCTGCGTACAGGAAGTTTTAATTGCAGAATTTGCACAAAATGTTAGTGTGCATTATGAAGTTTTAGCTTTATTTATTTATTTTTCGAAGAGGTGGGTTTATAATAAGGTTTGAGGAAAACAACAGACTTTAGTTTATTTTCTGTTATGTCAGTTTTCAGCATTTAATTTCCCATTTTTCCAAGTTCTGCACATCTTCCTTGGACTTGTTAAAACCAGAAGAAAGTGGAGCCGATGTAGTTCACTGTGCAGCCACTGGCTTGCTACAATACTAAGCCTAATGAAATCATGGAGAGACATCAGACTGGGCATTTCGGAGCACTTGCTGCCTTCTCTTGAGTAGAAAATCACAATCACAATAGGTCAATGTTTTGAAATGAAACTTAAAACAACAGCATCATTGTTGAGTACTGAGGATTGATCCGTCTAATGACACTCATGAGATCCGTAATATTAAGTTTATATAGAGATTCTGTTACAACTGGAGCATTGTGAGGCAGCTCTTGTTAGATATTGTTAACACAAAATCATAAGTGATCTAGATTTTGGTCATAAGTGTGGTTAAGTCTTTTTGCGAAAGGATGTTTTCTTGTCTTGCATGCATCTCATGACCTTTAAATCAGTTTTTAATTACCAAGAATCAAACATTTTTCTTCTTCACTGTTGAATTTAAAATATATCAAAAATCATTGTTTTCATTTTACGTGACTTTTTTTCCTGAAGGAATAAAGCTTTTCTGTTTACTTGTAATGTTTTAATGGTGCAGCGGTAAGGTGGTCATCCTCTGGTTGGAAGAATGCAGGTTTGATTTGCACCTTGCCCGCCCATATGTCGAAGTATCCTTGAGCAAGACACTGAACCCCACCCACATTGTCTCTGATGGAAGGTTGGTACCATCAGTGTGTGAATGGGATTTTGACTGTAAAGCACTTTGGGCCTTCAAGGAAGATAGAAAAAAAACTATATAAGTAAACGCCATTTACCGTTTCAGAAATTCAAAATTTCATGAATGACTTTCATGTTTACTTAATTTTTAAAGTAACAACATTAATGTTTTTTGCTGTTTAGAAAAGGGAAACATTGTTTTTTTCCAAACACGAAAAATTACCACAGCTCTTTGATATGAACTTTTCAGAAAATATCTTCGTATATGTTTTAACATTGTGAACATGAAGACAATGTGGTAAATCTAAACTACTGCAGCAGCATACGTTATGGAGTTGTAATAATTTGACTGGTAATCAGACAGATGTTTTCCTTCTGTGTTCAGAATTGACTGTTTCTAAACCTTTGTTTAAAGAAACATACTGCGTATTTGGCACCAGTGTAATGGCTGCTCCCTGCCCAGCAAAACTCTGGGAATTCCTAGCATCCTTTGATTCTGCTGACCCTGAGCCCTTTAAACATCTACTGATTGTTTTGTGTTGTCATCAGAAACTATCAGAAATGTGTAAAACATTTTTAGAATAACCCTGTTATCGAGTTTTTATAGAAGTTGCAGATTTATCACCCATCTCTTCTTAAAGCTGTTCTTTTATGCAGAAGTGTGTCATCGTCATGAAGAAGAGAGCTGAGTGAAAACTCTTCTGAGTGTTTATGGAACTGAGGACAGATCCTCATGTAGTCACAGAAAGTGTTTGGATTACAGTAACTGACAAAAAAAAGATGTGAAAAGTTAGGCCTTTCTCAAAGCCTTGCTCTGATCTTCCGGGTGGTCAAATAGAAAACTGACACTTTTAAAAGAGGAAACTGTTTTGGAGATGATTCTAGCTGCAGATTTGACCGTTTAAGGCAGAGCAATACCTGTGCTGATCTGTGACCTGACCTGCCCCAGGGGCCCTAGAGACCTCTTTGGTGTTCTTGGTAATTATTCCACTGCACATGCTGTTTTTCCTGGACCCCTTTATGGGGCACCACTCTGGTTTTCCTTCATGGGTGGTCTTTAAACTAAAGAAAAACATTAACAGTGATTGTTGTTTGATTCAGACTGCATGTGTCTTTAGATCCTGGCCCTGAATGAACTGGCAAACTGATCCCTGCCTTTATGCTTCAGTAAGCTGGAAATGCTCCGGCAACTCCGTGACTCCCAAAGGGAATATAGATGGATGTCTTTGGATCCACCTGAAGGAGTTTCAGGTCTTTAATGGATCTTTTTCACAAAAACCAGAAGTTGTTCCTCATCAAGATGCCACATTTCCAATTAGCACCAAATCTTGCCTCTAAATCTTTTCCTAATTCTTTTCTAGATTTACTGAGTTTCACATTTGCTAATGTGGTGACAATTACAAGCAGAGACATCCACAAACAAGCTGAATACATTCCTTCATGAAGAATATATCTACAATTACAAAGGTAAGTAAAGAAGACAGCTTAAAGGTATAATCAACAAGTTAGCATTAGCTAACTACGGCTAACAGCAGAGAAACAATGCATTATCAAGGTAATGAAGTCCAACTTACATTACAGTATAATTGCACATACTTATAATGTATGCATGTACTGATGATTTTGATGGTGAGAGCTATGGTGGTGCCATATTATATTATTATACAAATAATAACATTTTATTTTTTTGTTAGGTTATTGGTTTGAAGCAGGGTTATGAATGAGATAACTTCTTTGAGGTATCAAATGCAGTCGAGGAACAGGTAGTTGTGAGGGCTAGGTGCTTTCAGGTCTATGAGGAAGGGTGAGGAGCCACACAAACTCTAGGTTTGACTACATGCAGAGAGCCATCTTTTCATCTATTCATCAATTTTTCCAACCTGTTTTATCCCTGAAAGGGTCATGGGGCTGTCAAACGGTAACCTGGCTACCACTCACACACATTCACACTTGGGTACAATTTTGAGTCACCAATTAACCTGTGAAGTATGTTTTTGGACTGGGGAGGATGTTGGAGTCCCTGGAGGAAACCCTAACCCACACATGCATGGGGGAACATGAAAACTCCACACAGAAGGGTCCCAGCCAGGACATTCTTGCTGTGAGGCAAGAGTGCTAACCACTGCTCCACCGTGCAGCTGGTTGGCTTAAAGAAATCCAGCTTCCTTTCAAGTTGACTTTAAACTGCTTCTCTCCTTTTACGGTTGCAGCAAATTTCTGAATATTTTTCATTAGTTGCAGGATATTTTTACATTTCTTTTTCTGCAACCATTGAAGCTCTCCCTTTATAATGCTGGACGTGTACCTAGTGAGACCTTTAGCCATGTTTATTGTTTCGTTTAATCCTTTTTATTTTTATTATTATTATAGATTGTTCTGGGAGTAGAAAAGACTAACTTTGCTTTTCTACTCCCCAAGTGCCATGTCGAGGGGTGTTGTCATGTGTATCCTATCAAGGTCACAAAAAACAGAGCCGCTGCTGTTGACACCTGCACAGAGGCATCAGGGTTCCTGAAGATGTTAGGAGGCATAACTTCTTTAAAATAGGAAAGTTCCTTTTAAAAGTTTTGGGTTCCTTAAAGTGCTGAAGGCTCATTCTGTTGACCTGTGCTGTGCTTCAGAAGTAGTCAGTACATCTCTGAGGGCTCTGAATCATATGAGGGATAAGCAGAGTGAGACATTAGCCAGCATGTCTTCACCAGCTCCTAAAAGAAAGAGAACAATGAGCTCAGTGCTTACAGGTTGTAATGTTATATCTACTCTGGGCCATGCAAAAGACTCCTTTGAATCCATTCCAGGCTCTGAAGAGAGCTCTTTTCAACATTTTGAAATGGGGACAAGATTCTCCAAAACCAATCTCGACCTCTTGAAAGCAGATTTTGTCTTCAAACTCAATCCCCCTCTTCTCTGCATGTTGCCATGTTAAGCATTCAGCAGAAAATGCCTGGAAGTGACAATGACAAACTTTCTAATGAGATTCTTGTTGCAAAAATAATGTTGGAAAAAGAGTTCAAAAGGCTCTCCATCATTTACAAATGTCTTAATGGGTATCAGAATATGTTTCCTCAGCTCCAACGTTTGCTTGTGACCTGCATTGTGATTAGTGTATCATCTGCATCATGTGAAAGCTCTTCTCTACTTTGTCTTGAGTTCTTACCCCTTTTCGTTGCACCATGCTTCATGAAAGAAAACAAAATGTAGTTATTTTAGCTCATGAGAAGGCATAACAAGAAGCCTGGATATGGACTTATTTGTTAGGACTTTTGCCCCAAAAAGCAGATGATTAAGACTGTAATGACTGATATTAATCATGGTGTGTGTTTCGAACTAAATAGACAAAAGTGAAAAAAGACATATAGAAAATAAATAAAATTAAAAAAAAAAATAAAATAAAATAGCTAAACAGACGGTCAGCAGGACTAAGACTGTCCGCTGGTTGAATGTAGCATAGCTGCTTCTTTTGGCTTTAAGAAACTGTGAAAACAGTTAACCAAGCAGAAGAAGGTTTATGCCCTCCAGGATGGAGTTGGGACACTGCAGCGAGATTATTGGTGTGCTCACGTGGCTGGAGTGACTCATTCTTATGAGAAGCACTTGCAGCAGACACAGGACAAGTGTTTCTGAGCAGCTCAACATTCTGATGATGCCTCTTTCAGTCTAGCCATGTAAGCCCCCACACACACAACAACCACATAAATCTCCGTAATATCAACAATTCTGACACCATTTATGATCAGGCAGACAGCACATGACAGGTAATGAGTGTTGTGGTTTTGATTCACTGCAGTGTCATGCAGTCGGAGTTTGTCGATCCACTCTTTTGTGACAGTTCCTTTAAACATGCTCCATTCTGTCTGAGCCACCTTCGTTAACATTTAAATACATTCTTTCATTCAAATTAGTTTCTAAGGAACATCTCAACGACAGAAACGATGTTCCCTTCATCAACCAGATTTCATAGGTTCAAAACCAAACATGCCAAATTCAGAAACTTTCAGAGAAAGAATAAAAAGAAATTCAATAACTTTAACTAATGATACTGTAAAAAAAAGTTTTATTTAAAAATTCTAAAGCAACACTCCAGTTTAGTGGCAGTGCTTTCATTAAAAGATTTTTTCTTGTAAAATCAGTCTCATTGTGGCTCCTAAAGACCATTCTGTGATCACTTTTTTTTGCTTGGCGCAATTTGGGCGTCGTGTCCAGCAAGGTTAACGCGGCATATCAACCAATAGGGACTCAACTTTGGGCATGTGATGTTTTCAGTGATTAGATCAAAGGGTAGAAACTTATAACTTCAATCCATTTTCTTAACTCGCTGGGGCCATGGTTTTGCCTGAGACTGTCCCGGTTACCCTGGACAGCTCGCCAGCCACAGTCACAGAACTGGAGTGATCAAACCCACTACACTAGCCAGCCGCCCAAGGGCCAGCATAGTGAGTGCAGCCAACAGGTGGGCAGAGCTAATGAGCTCTGCTGGATCCTGGGCAGCAGAATTTGCTCTGATGACCTGCGGGTGGCTGGCTGCCTGGCAGATGGAGAGTGACCGCAGGTGCTGTCGTAGCGGGGGCTTATGATGAGCTTATGATGTTTTTCTTATTTTCATTGAGACAACAATAAAAAGATCCCTCAGTTTTATTTTTTCCCCCTTGGGTTAACACTCAAACTGGGCCACAGACAGGCAGAAGTAACGTTTAAAACAGCTGTCAGGCGCAGCTCTGCTGCAGGAGTGACTTACACCACGCTGGGAGAGACTGAATGATCTGGTGAACACAGATATGGCAACGTGCTCGCCAGCACCTTTGTAGAATTCTCCAAATCACATAAACCCAAACTACTTGCTCAACATCCTCCATGTTTTCCATGATGTGGTCAACGAATAAAGTATGTTGGAGGTTGCTCCGCGGCCGTGACGTCAAGGCATCGAGCAGTCAATTGGAATCGTTTCAAAAGAGAGGTGGAAGACGTGAATTTGATGCCCCGGTCACGTCTGGTGGGAATGCACCATAGAAACAGATGTCCTCCCTCTGTTATCACAGAGGTTCTGGCTCTGAAGACTCAGTGGTTGATCAGTGAAACACGTCTCTGTTTGGGTGGCCTGTGGTCCTTCAGCAGCAGCTGAGGCTGTGGTCAGTAACTTCAGGGAAAAAATTTGTCTGGACTGTACATATCTGAGTAACAGTCCTTATCATCTTATAAGCGCTTTGAACTCAGTGTTACTCACACTTTGGATAGACTGCAGGTCAGGGTGGACTCTAATGGAAGCTTAATCTTTGCTGAATAATGCAATAAAAAGCTAGTTTATTTGCAGGCAAACCCTCCAGATGAGTTCTAAACATGTCCCCCTGACCTTTAATTTGTTTTCCTTCCTTCTCTATATTCAGTGGCATTATAATTTGGTAAGGAGTGACTTTTTGCCTCCTTCCACTGCAGATAAACTATAGTAAGTCATACTGGAGTGCTAACCAAAGCACATGCAAGCAGATATCTTCTGAAATTTCTAATGTTAAGACCACATTAACATGACAGCGCTTAGTCTGCACCAGGGTTTATTTCCTCTGAAAGTCCACTTACCAAAGTGAGAGCTTATTTAAACTCTGGTGCAGACCAAATAAACAAGGGGGAATGCACATCTGATTAATGTTTGCATACCCAAAAGCAAAGCATATTACAATCTCATTTCTAAATGCAGAAGGAATCCTAAGGTGCTTTTTAACAACATTAGTGATATTGTTACACCTAGTCTGCCGGCTGTTCACATCCATTCGAATGATGATTGTGAAAGGTTTTTATCCTTTTTTTGTTGAAAAAGTCAGATCTGTGAGAAGCTCTTTGTGACACACAGCTTCCTCAGCCTGTGATTTTAAACACGTTTTCACCTGTTTACCTCTCTGAGCTGGTCAGATGTCTTCATTGTTGGCACAATGAAGACATCCTCTTGCTCTCTCAGTGTGTTATCAACTTCTCTGCTCAAAAATGTCTTCCAGTCCATTGGTCGCTGCATCCCGACAATAACTCCTCACATTAACTGCACATTAAACTTGCTTTTGACCTCAGTTTGATGTTGAGGATGGATGTTGATTTGATGTCATGTCAACCTTAATTGTCAAAGATGTCAAATTGGTATTAAAGCTTTGACGTCACTTTGATTTGCACATTCAACTTGTTTCCGACATACATTTGATGTCGAGCTTTGATGTTGATTTGACGTCATTTCAACATCAGTTGCCCACTGGGGACTACTATAAGCTTTTTCTTCATGAACTGTGGGGTACTAACAGCTTTGTTGAAGACTGTACACCAGTTTTCTGTGTGACCTTTACCAAACATTAGACTGTCAGATTTCTAATTCTCCATTTGAAAAGGAAAAGAAGAGCACTCCAAATGAAAACCCATGTTCACACATGAATGAAGCATTCCTGCAGTGCTGTTAGTGGATAATAAATTCAGACCAAATGTCAATCAAATGTGTTCAGCAGCCAGATGTTCGAGGGTGTATTGTGTTCGTTTGCTTGAGGACAGCAGTACCCATCACTGAAGAGTTTTAGACGATGATGAGGCTCTTCTCATGTGAATTCATCAGGTTTTTTTGGTCTGAGGGTTAAATGGCTGCAAAAAAAAGAAACCCTGATTGGCTTTATGCAATCGTAGTGCAGCCAGAGCTTTACTGTTCTGAAAAGCTTCAATCAAAAAGATGATTAGACCCAGAAAAGAGTGCCCAGATTAGATGGCATGAGCTGTGGTTATCGGTCCAGCCGTCTGGAACACAGAATCCATCACTCATCTGAAGGAAGAT
This sequence comes from Adrianichthys oophorus, assembly GCA_036245035.1. Lineage (NCBI taxonomy): Eukaryota > Metazoa > Chordata > Actinopteri > Beloniformes > Adrianichthyidae > Adrianichthys > Adrianichthys oophorus. The sequence continues at coordinate 1,059,929 of BSAI01000131.1, forward strand.
GAGAAGTAAAAGAAAAAGCAAGAGGGCTGATAGCTCTTTATCTCATGCCAGCTTGCTGTCTTTAATTCTCATGGCAGACTAAGATCATCCTCTACACCATGTGGAACCTGTTAGCAGTCCTGCAGTGGAATTCACTTTTTCTCTTCTTTGGAGCTCTCATAAATAGCTGGCATCAAGAATACTCCTGAATGTTTCTTTGTGTGAATTCCAGTCTTATCTCGACCAGTTTTGACATTTAAGCCAAAACGTTGAATTACAAACATGTCTTAAAGTGATTTGAGGGTCAATGAGAGAATGGGATAGAGTGCATTTCTATCAGTAGTGAGGTGGTATTACCTCAGTGTTTTTGTTACATTCTATCTGACAATGGAAAGTGTCAGCGCTTCAGTTTTTGTTTTGTGGTGAAATTATGAGGTAGACTTCTTATAAAATGTTAAGCTGGAGGGCATCAAGCTAGAATTCTGCTCTGTGGAATGTGCAGGTGATTAACAAAGCCAGAAACCAGAACAAGTTCAGGCAGAGTTTTAATAGTGTGTGCATAGTGTTCCAGCTTTGATCACTTGATAGGATTTGATTTGACTGTTAGCTGTTGAATGAAGTCATGCTAGCATTGATTTTTATATTCCTAACTCTTTCGAAATGAAGGCAAAGTCCAAAATGTAGTTATAGGGATTTACAAGTATTTATCTTCCTTTTTTTTATTTTATTCTTTCATTTACAAATAAATTCAATATTCCATCTCTTAACATAAACAAACGATTCCTTAGTATTGCCCTGTATTGTCTGTATTTATTGAAAAACTGATCCCCTGCGACAGACTGGCGACCAGTCCAGGGGTGTACCCTGCCTTCGCCCATGAGTAGCCGGGTTAGGCTCCGGCAACCCCATGACCCCGAAAGGGATAAAGCGGATTGGAAAATGAATGAATGAATGAATGAATGAAAAACTGATGATCAAAAGGGTGAAGCCTGTCTACAGACACATTCAAACACTACAAACATACCTCTTGGCTCCAAAACCCCACACAGACACAGACTGACATGTACACAATACAAATACAGATCAGCTCATGCGCATAAAAATGAACACGTCAAGCAGTTGACCACTGAGCCTGGGTCCTAGCACAAGGCCCCGCCCACCCACCAGAAAGCCCCTCCGCCTAGCCCACCACTACATGGGAATTCTTACATTTATCTTAGTCTTTCATTTTAACTCACCTAGAACGATTTTGAGGTTTTTCCACCAAAGATTTATTCCTGACACCAAAATAGCTAATACATGAGTTTAGGGTGTTCAGCTGTCCCTAGGAAAGCATCTAGCGGATGCTCTTCTCCGTGCACGAAGAATGAAGACATCCTATTTCCCTTTGACCCAGAGTTTTATACACAATATGCAAAAAGAAGGTTGGATCAAAATAAGAGGTTGGATCTTCTCCCTGGAGATGTATTTTCCCACCGTCGGCCTTTTCCCTTTCGCAGGTGCCTCTGCTCCTTGTGGACTCCTTATCCGCTTTCCGTCCACTCCCGCCTGCACACATTTAGTTTCAAAGCAGCATACTCCCTATATAACCTAACCTTATCTGCTGTGAGAAACTATCCTATCATTCATTCACACAATCATAAAAATGTCTGCAAAGTTTAAACCATGAAAAACCCTTTTGTTTAAGTATTCAATATCTACCAAGTTTATCACTTTTAACACTAAATGTTCATACTGGTTAATACTGAATTATTATGACACACACAAAAGTCTTCATTTATTAAGACTTCATTTCTTCACTGTCTACTATTGGCAACAGGCGGGATACACTTAGGAAAGTTCTCCAGACCACTGCATGGCCATGGAGAGATAGACAACCACACATGCACACCCATGGGAACAATTTAAAAACACTATGTAACCCAGGTAGTGTGACCCCACCATGAGATTCTTATATTGGAGTTGACTAGTATTGTTGAAGAGTGGTCCTCTTGGCTTAGTCTATTTTTGTTGGACGTTTTTTTTCCCTCCGCACATGGATTTTGTCTCGGAGTGGTCATCTCACCCTGCTGCGATCTTCGTGTGGTTGCGTTTTTTCCCACGGTACATGTGCAGAGTTGCAGAGAGGGAGACGGAGCGCGGGAGCAGAAAAAAGTGAACTAAGATCGGAGTTGGTTGCAAGAAACCATTATAAGATTCAAGAAAATTATGTACAACTAGTGCAACTTAAAGCTTAAACATTCTTATAGATTATTAGGCTGTCATTAAATAACTTAAAATGGAAAAATTAGCAACTCTTATAAGGAGAACATCACACATATGTTTAATTTAGGTTTAAAAATACAAAAATCACAAATTAAATAAACTTGGTCTGCTTCAAACTAAAAATTTGCTACAAATATTTTATAAGGGCATCTAATATGAATAGAAAAACGTAACAGTCTTACAAAATGTTTAGACCAAAGTAGAGGGGATTGCTTTATATTTTTTAGATCAAATTCTGACAACAAGCTGAGGAACCACCACAAAGTAATTCTAATAATGCTGAGAAGAAGAAACAAAGTACTGGGAAGATGTCATTACAAATATCTACATAACATGACAGCAGGTCATCATGTTGTGTTATGCTTTTTTAATGAAAGCATGAGATAAGGAATTAATTTAACTCTGTTGGATGTGAGTGAATACACAATGGTATTTAATTAGCTGCATTTAATACACAAATTGAGTTAGCCTAACAAATAGCCCTAGCCTAACTCTTCTAAGATTATTGTGCATGTTTAATAAAGTTGTCTTAGACTTGGTAATATGGTAAAATTGGTAAAAATATGACATTAATAAAGTTCAATATCATACCTTTTTACTTTTAACATTTCTCTTTGTATGCTTTCCTCTTTTTTTCTAAATTGGATGGTTTTGTCCTTTTCTTTTTATTGCAAGTTAGCGTCCTCTGACACCAACTACCGCTTAGCATCACATCATTCATTCATTCATTCATTTTCCAATCCGCTTTATCCCTTTCGGGGTCACGGGGTTACCGGAGCCTAACCCGGCTACTCATGGGCGAAGGCAGGGTACACCCCTGGACTGGTCGCCAGTCTGTCGCAGGGGCCACAATCACACACCCATGCACACTCACATTCACATCTAGGGACAATTTAGAGTAACCAATTAACCTATGAAGCATGTTTTTGGACGGTGGGAGGAAGCCGGAGTACCCGGAGAAAACCCACGCATGCACGGGGAGAACATGCAAACTCCACACAGAAAGGTCCCCCAGCCAGGACTTGAACCGGGAACCTTCTTGCTGTGAGGCAGGAGCGCTAACCACTGCGCCACCGTGCAGCAGCATCACATCAGTTTGGACTAAACCAATACTTGTTCTATTTTATTTGAGAGATTGGAATTGAGTTTTAAAATGTAATTCATGATGAATGTAATCTATAATTTGGTGTGATGAAATAAAGAGGTTTGATTAGTAAGTAATTTGAGCATGAGATGGGTGTTTGACTGAAAAATGTTCCCAATGTTCCCTGTGTGTGACCCACCCAGCCACAGTGAATTGCACCCCCCTCTTGCAGTTTTTGACTTGGAATATTCCACTGTGTACCACAATGAGGTGAGGGGGCCAGTTTGAGTGTTGTGCAGCAGAGGGCGCTGCGTTGATATTTTAATTCACTTTCTGATGACAAGAACAGGCACGCTGTGCTATTCAAATTAAAGAAATAGGAAGATTTTTCAATCCGTGTATCGTTCGTTCATTCGTTTTTTCAATTTAAAATCAAAAACGAAAAAATGAAAAACTGATCATTTTTCATTTTTTCGTCTCAAAATCAAAAATAAAAAAAAACGAATCATTTTTCCGTTTTCCGATTTGTGTCTTAAATCGAAAATGGAGCAAACAGATAACGAGTTTCGTTTTTCGCAATTTCGTCTGGAAAGTCTGGGTTAACCGGAAGTAGTTTGCATGGAGTTTTTTGAAAGTTGATCCACTGCTCGTGCTATCAGTTGTCTTTCAACAAAGGGGAAAGATCTTATATTGTTTTTTGCAACCGTAAAAGGAAACCCAGAGACCCAAGGATATGATAACCGAAAATACTTCCGTCACTTTCCAGGTAAGAATGCGTTTAATGATCTTTTTTTTCCGTCACATGACTCTGACGATGTTACTTTGTTAGAAGTTTTGCTTTGACAAGTAACTGTTGTTAACTGAAACTCGGAAATGCACAAGAAGAACCCGAAAACCGTTCCTGTTGTCGGTAATAACGTTGTAAAGGGCCACCACGCAACAAGGAGGCAATAAAGTTACATGTTCATCAACTTCATCATGAGGAGAATTAAAACGTCCGATTTTACATGTAGCTATTTCTGGAGTTTATTAAACCACTTATGTAATTATATATGACAAAATATTGACTGTAAATACAGTAAAATGCAAAAATCAGCTGTCTCATATTTTTTGAACCACACAAGTTAACGTAGCTGCAGCGCCCCAAAGTGTGGAATGTGCTGCTAGCTAGCTAGAGCTAGCATCAGACACCCGTGTAATTCCAAGGATCAGTGACACAAACATAGCTTTGTTTGATTAATTTAGGATAAGAAACATGAAATATATGAAACCGTTGTTGTGGAATCATTTGTCAACCGACAAGTAATAATTATTGTCAGAAATATGGATTTAAATTCTGGCAGGAGAAACTATTTTTTCATAACAGCTGTAGCAGAGAAAATCCAGGAAGTATCCAGAGCCATTTCTTCAGATTCTAACATGACATGTTGTTGTGATCTTTAGCAATGACAGAGCACTGATTCAATGAAAGTTTTCTTCTTATTTTAAAAATTCACAGAGTTATTCTGGAAATATTCTAATAGGAATGTTTTTGTTTGTGGCAGTGAATCATTTATCATATTATTTTGATTGTAATCCGTACTGTGTGTTAACTTGTGTTTAAAAAAACCTCCTAAAATAGATTAAAACTAAATAATGTGAATTTTTCTGCATTACTGCAACATCATCAATAATAAAATAGGAATATGCACTCATTATGTTTTTTTTTAATCTAATGAGCTTTGTCCCTTCAGGAGCAATTCTAAAATATTTGGAGATAAGACATTGAGCCAGAGGGATCTGAGGAACATCCTGACCAAGAAGCTTCAGGACCATCAGGTTTCTGAGGATTTCTCTCTGATGTAAAAGCATCATCTGCACATGTACATGGACATTGGCCTGTTTTTACTAAACCTGTAGATGCAATGAATGGCCAATTTATTCTCTCATTTATTCAGGACTGATGAAGTAGGCAGAGAGACAATTCAGATTATTTCCCTTCCTTCAAAAAAGGAGATTATAGAAGCTTTTAGCATCACTTTCTTTAAAGAACTAGTGAGGAAAAGATAAAACAGACTTAGCTTGATGACTTTGCAAAAAAGCCAGAAAGCAGACGTTTTGAGGACAAAGCATCACGACTGTTACAAAAAATACTGTGTTCTTATTAGGTATTATAAGTTTGAGACTACGATAGTCAAGCATTATTTTAACTGTACATTTGTTGTTTTAATTGCAATTGTTAGTTTATTGAATCTCTTCAATTTATTGAGATAAAGAGGATCCCCCCCCCCTGTAGTCATAAATTGTGTTTTGTTTTTTTTTTAGATAGAGCTGTCTTAGTACACCAAAGGGGTTAGGAATCTCTTCATTACAGTTTACAAAATGAAGGCCCTTAACCAGCATCTACCCTAGAGCCCCCACAAGACTAGAAACGGCCCCAGCCAGCCTGGATGATTCTGTGATTCATAGAGTAATTATTTGGGATCCGTGTTGCTAAATATATATTTAACATTTAAATCAGTAAACAAGTTAATGTGTGAAATAAAACATTCAAATACACTGAAAATGACATTTGAACAACTACATAAACTGACACCTACAGTAAACTCCAATAAAACATCAAATACGATGTTGAGTTAAAATGTGTGATTTCTGCAGGTCAAGTTTCTAGAAGCAAAGTTCCAGAAAAGTTTGTGCAGAGCCAGAAGAACAGAGAACAGCTCTACAAGGGAATAAAAAGAAGACTATAGTAATTTCACCGTGGTATACAGCATACAGACAAATCACTATGACGGATTTCACTGATTTATGTTCAATACAATCATTAATTTTTTGACTCTAATCTCTACATTTTTTTAAATTACAGGTCATTGGAAAAGCCTTTTTTTCTTGACCTGCTGGTTGAGTCTGGTTGGTTGTAAAGGACGTCTTGGGGAAGAGGAGCTGTGATTCCTGCCTAAAGTGTCGGGCTCATGAGCAGGAAAACAACATCCAAAAGGACTGCATCATATTGGACTTGTTTTATTTAGGAGTTGGTGTTTACTGGCTCCATGTTTACCATTTTAAGTTTAAAGCTTTATTAACACAGTTGATGTTGACATTTTCAAAGCTGTTTAGAAATGTCTCTTCTTGCTGGTAAAACTGAATGCTGACATGAGTGTTATAACGCATATAAAAATAAACAACATGGTTTCATGGCAGAGCAGTATATTTATTACAAACTTAACATGAATATGTTTTTCAACAACAGAAACACAGAGACAGTTAGGGGTTTTGTTTTGTGGCTTCTTTATGCATTCAAATATTACATTTATAATCAGCATGTCTGTCAGTAACATTTATTAGATGAAGAAATGCATCTGGAACAAGTCTGTTTGTGGTTAAATTCTGCATCAGAAACAGTCGTGTCAGGGAAAGTCTGTCCACGTTGCTGCTCAGCATCACATCTGTCATGCTCTGAGAAAGGATCCTCTGCAGATGAAGAAACCTCGGTAACAGACCCCAGCTCCGGCTCATACATGCTTGCAGCTTCCTCGGCGCTGGACTCCAGCTCCACTGAAATCCCTGAGGAAAACCAGCAGCTGCAGTTGGTCTTTTATTCAGAAATCAAGCTCAGCAAAATGAGGAGAAAACAGGCTATACTAGGAAAGCATTAGAGAGGGGTCAAAACACCAAAACCTGATTAAAATGCATTCCTTCAGTCAAACATAATAGTATTCCTCTGCCTACAATCTAAAATGTTCTGTTCTAAGTATATGAATCTTTGATTTATTATTTTAATTACAATTTTATTTATTTTCAATATATATTATTTTGCACATGACTGAGCCAGTCTTATGATTATGATAAAATATTACATAGGTAAATGCAGATACGGTAAACCCCCCAGTATTACATTGTATATCCTACATAAAATAAATATATGTTTAAGGGTCGTTCTTACCTTATCTATGGCTGACACAAGTACAACTTCAAGTTGTCCGTCCATCATGTGTCTTTTTCTCCGGAGCTGGAGCTTCAACCAGAATCTTCTCTCCGACATGTCTGAAATCTCTGCATGCGTTTGACTTTACTGAAAGCACTCTGTCACTAAACCTGAACATTCTTCTAAATTAACCATATTAGCTCTGCAGCTCGCATTGTGTGTCCTCAATAAAGCACTTTAAAAAACTACATCCGGTTGACCCGGACTATTCAGACGAAATTGCGAAAAACTAAACTGAACGCTCGTTATTCCGTTTGCTCCATTTTTGATTTATTACACAAATTGGAAAACAAAAAAACGGTTCGTTTTTTTTCATTTTTGGTTTAGGACGAAAAAACGAAAAACGATTCGTTTTTTGTTTTTGATTTTAAATTGAAAAAATGAATGAACGAACGATACACTGATTTTTTTTCCCCATGTCTGTGCTGCCCCCTGGAAAATGCTGCCCTGGGCTCACATCGCCCATATGAAAAACCACCACTGATGTGCTGTCCCTCTGATGTTCTCATTCCTGATCCTATCCATCCTGGTCACTCCCAAAGAGAACCTCAGCATCTTCATCTCTGCTACCTCCAGTTCTGCTTCCTGTCTTTTCCTCAATACCACTGTCTCTGGGTTGAACAACATGGCTGCTCTCACCACAGTTTTTATACATTTCCTTTCATTTCAGCTTAAACTCTTCTATCACACATCACACCGGACACTTTTCTCCCCCCATTCCAACCTGGCTGCACTCACTTCTTCACTTCTTTTCCACACTCTCCATTACTCTGGACTGTTGACCCTATAGATACTTCAAATCCTCCTTCTTTATCTCTTCTCCCTGTAACCTCACTCTTTAACTTGGGTTCCTCTCATTCAAACACATGAACTCCGTCTTGCTGCGGCAAACCTTCCTTCCTCTCCTTTCCAGGGCAAACCTCCACCTCTCTAGTTTCTCCACCTCTTCCCCGTTCTTGCTACAAATCACAGTATTGTCCGCAAACATCATAGTCCATGATCAGTGTTGGGGGTAACAGATTACAAAGTAACGAATTACTGTAATTTACTTACTTTTATCAGTAATGGAGTAACGTAACAAATTACAGTTCTAATTTCTGTAATTAATTCCAGTTACTGGACTATAAAAACCCTTGTTACTTCGTTACTTAGGTTTTGTAGGCTGTGACATTTTCTCTCGGTTAAACGAAACAAAAACGTAGATCAATTTAAAAACAAAACGGAGTAATTGGCGCATACGCGCACACATGTGCGCGCAGCGTCTGGGATCAGTCAAAGTACAGACATGCACACATTGCTGCAGTCACAAAGATAAGAAGAAAAGAGACGCTGTCCTGAAAGGAGACCTGACTTCTTTGTGGAGCGCAGGTGAGCAGCAGAGCAGAGACCCACCCCGTCTACTGATGCGTCTGTTACGAATGAAACAACTCTAAAGCCGCTCTTTGGTGTAAAAAGACAAGAGTCCGCTCCTTCCTGGGACTCTGAAATGATTATTTCTATATTAATTCACCCTTTCTTTCTCTCTTTTTCTCTCTAAGCTGCACGCGACTGGTCAATATGAGTTTGCGCTCAATGCACTCTGCAGGGGCGGGTGGGGGGTGCATAGTTTGGTAGACCAGCAGCCGTCCAGAACTGTGCACAAAAGACAGAAGAGAGAGAGACTGATGCATTGGGTGCAACTCATCGTCATGGAATACATAAAGTTTTCCAGAATGAACATGGAGCATTTAACCCTTGTGTGGTGTTCGTATTTCTGCTGTATGTATTATATATGTGTAGGGTGGGTGTACAGTATGCGGTCAATGAAAATGTGTTTTGATTTATGTTCTTCACAGAAAATGAGCCAAAGCTAATGAATTTCAGGTTGTAAAAAAAATCTATTGTTTCATTTTTCTACGGATAAAAAAACTGAAAACGGGTCCCACAGATCCGAACACCATACAAGGGTTAATAGTTCTTTGTGTTTCCAAAAAAACTGGCTTGGTTGCGGATTTGATAGAGATGAATATGAATATAACAGTATTTTCCACATCTGACTTTGAGCTGTAGCATAGACCACAGTTGTAACAGTAACTTATTTTTGTATCATTTTTCACACTGTAGTTTGAATTCAAATGAAGCCAGGTTATCTTGGTCTCATCAGATCAGAGAATCTCATTTATCACCACCTTGGAGTCCTTCGGGTGTTTTTAGCAAACTCCATTCAGGCTTTCATGTGTCTTCCATTGAGGAGAGGCTTCTGTCGGGCCACTCTGCCATAAAGCCCTGACTGGTGGAGGGCTGCAGGGATGGTTGACTTTCTACAACTTTCTCCAGACTGCATCTCTGGAGCTCAGCCACAGTGATCTTTGGGTTCTTATTTACCTCGCTCACCAAGACTCTCCTTCCCCCGATAGCTCAGTTTGGTTGGACGGCCAACTCTAGGAAGGGTTCTGGTCGTCCCGAACATCTTCCATTTAAGGAGTATGGAGGCCACTGTGCTCTTAGGAACCTTAAGTGCAGAAGATATGTTTTATTGTAACCTTGGCCAGATCTGTGTTTTGCCACAATTCTGTCTCTGAGCTCTTCAGGCAGTTCCTTTGACCTCATGATTCTCATTTGCTCTGACATGCACTCTGAGCTGTAAGGTCTTATATAGACAGGTGTGTGGCTTTCTTAATCAAGTCCAATCAGTAAAATCAAACACAGCTGGACTCAAATGAAGGTGTAGAACCATCTCAAGGATGGTCAGAAGAAATGGACAGCACCTGAGTTAAATCTATGAGTGTCACAGCAAAGGGTCTGAATACTTAGGACCATGTGATATTTCAGTTTTTCTTTTTTAACAAATCTGCAAAAATGTCCAAAGTTCTGTGTTTTTTGTCAATCTGAGGTGGTGTGCTTACATTAATGAGAAAAAAAAGAACTTAAATGATTTTAGCAAATGGCTGCAATATAACAGAGTGAAAAATGTAAGGGGGTCTGAATACTTTCCACACCCACTGTACATGTCTTCAGACCAAATCTACAGAAACTAAGAGAAAAGAATGCTCTGGAGTACCCCCTAACACACAAGCAATGTGTGTCTTGGCTGCATGTATTATCTGTGGCCAACATGAATTACCATCAGTTTTTGTGCTGATCGCACGTAAATACGTGCAAACAACATCAGCCAAAATTTAAATTTTATTTTTGGGATTGTTTTATTAAAGCTCATTATTGTGGGAACATTTGTTTAAATTGACAAACATTTCAAATAATTATTATCTATGAAATATGTGTCCCACAACATGCACCCAAACGTGTTACCATAATCTTTGCTATTAGCCAGACATTGATCCTGTTATTGATAAATGCGTAGAAGAAAAACAGAAAAGTAAAGGTTGACTTTACATTAATTTTGAAGGCAAAAACCACACCAAGGTGAATGCTACACACTATAACACAGGGCCGTGGAGGATGCTCTTTCAGCATGCACAACAAACACACACCTGCACACAGGCACGCACACATTCGCTGGTCAAACATTTACCTGTAGGCTAAATGAAATCCATTGGTTGTCTAGACAAAATATCTCTGTGACTTCAGCATAACAGTCTCCTTATCTTCTTTTAGTTTTTGAAGTATCAATAAACGTGTTGTTCAGCACCGGTCATCCATCACCGGTCATTCATTATTCCCTCATGTTTTGAATAAAACTCCACCTTTGAATCTTTCTTTTTTTGAGATTGCATCCACCATTTTTGCAGTCAGTCAAAGCCATGGCAAAACATAAAAAAATGGCTCTTATTGAATACATTTTATTAGTAACAAATGGAGAACAAACAACGCAAACTCATGGGCACCCTTTCTGTTGAGTAGTGCTACTGCATGCCTCACCTACTGTGCGGATTCATGTCACATTTTAAGACAAAATAAATGATAGTATTACATTTAGGCCTTGATATATTTGGGGTTGCTTTGCCATTTTTTTTTTATTTTCCAAACTAGCTACTTCCTGGCGCCGCCACCCTGTTGAAGCCTACCAAGCTGGACTGTTTAAGAAGGAGCAGTTTTGTCCACACCACTGTTCTGTTAAGCGTTTACCCAGGGGATTGTGTTTTGTCCGGGCAGCGGCTTCGTCCCCTTACACATTGCCCTGTTCTTTGGCGTGTGGGGGAAGGAGGGACTCCTGGGGGATTTGCCTATTTCCAGTTCCTTGATTTCTGGGCTGGTTCTATTCCCATCTTTCCCACTTTCAACAGGGAGATGCTCACTAGTGGATGGTTGATTAAAATGGGGTACTGTATCCAACATATAAACCAAAAGAAGGACAGATCAGGCAGCTACTTTGCCTACAACCACTGGTGAGTAGAAGTAATACTAGGGGAAAAATGGAGGGTATTACTGGATAAAGAAGACATTTAAGCTGCTTTGTAGCCATTGGTATTGCTCATGCATGGCTTTTTGTTGGGCCTGAGTGCTGTGTCATTGCTGGTAAGTCTTTTGGCTTATAGCCAATGGAGATGCCATTGCCTTTACATTTTTGGAGCCATCATTAGGTGGATTTGAGAACGTTACTGATCTGTTCTCCAATGCACCGTAGCAATACCCACTCATGACGAAATGCAAGGTCTTGAATTCAGTCATATGGTGTTCCATCCAGAATCCATTCCAATATGAGGATCTTCTGAGGTGGATATGATTCCGGTTTAGAGAAAAGGGTAAGATATGAAAGAGTCAGATCACTCCTCGCCATTGCTCAGAGGAATGGTCATTGTCAATCATTTCTTCATTTATAACATGACCTGTTTGTTTATAACACACCTGAATATCAGAGTACTGCTCACTCCCCATACTTCCTCCAGTGGTTGCTCTGGATATCTTGTTGGGTAAGAACAAAAGGGATTTTGTGGGGGATGTGGTGGTGGAACTTGTTATTAGGCATGTTCACTCACTGCAAATTACTGACACCTGTGATTTAGTTTAAATATTTTCTTTGCAAAAACTTGACATGATTTGCTTTTGCCTCTCTGGAGTTCTACCTGAAGAATGGTTCGATTGTTTTAAAATGTTGATCCTAACTCTAACATCAACACCATTATTCACACAGTTTTTATCTTTTATTTTTATGCTTGTCTGCATTAAAGCTGTCTGTCTGCTGCATAATAAGTCAGAGAGCACTCAGACATTTGCCTGAAGATATCTTATATAAGACAGGAATTTGAACACCTACGTGCCCCCACATTTATCATTGTAGTAGCAATTTATAAGAAATATGTGATTTCCGGTGTGTGATTTAGAGTCACAGAAACATGCCCTGATGACATTAAAGCAATAAATGTTTTTGGTTTTAGATGAGGACAACATAAGCTCTATATTCTTCTCATTTATTTAGTGGTATCACGGTAAACCAATGAAAAGTGTAAATATTGCCATCATCTAAATGGGGTGTGTCAAATTGTAGCATGGATGTCACAGACAATGTGAGCATTGCCAAGGTGGACTAAGGCCAAATCAGAATTCTTCCCGGTACCCCCACGGATCTCCCAACACGTACATATAGAAATCTGGAAAGATGGTGTCGACACAAAGAAGTCTGAACAAACTGCAGCTCTTATTGTTACGGTAAGCAGACAATCAGTCACAAGAAATCATGAAAGCAAGCATGGTGGTGGTGGGGTGCATTGAAAAGGGTTTGGTCAAAATTGTTAACTAGCAGCTCAAAGGTTTTGGCTTAAGTGCGAATTCAAATCTGTTGAGTCAACAGACTGTAAATCCTTCACACTCCTATAACCACCCTCCACATATAAACACCCATCCAGAACCATTACAATCCATTTCGCCATCCTCATCTCACTAATCAGTCAGGTCTTCAAACCTTTCTGAGATAGTAGAGGTGCCAGCCTGGATCCTTAAGGGGACGTGTAAATAAAGTCCCAAGGGTCCCAGAGGCCATCAGGCCTCACTTCTGTTCTTAACTGCTAATTCGCTGTCTTTGGCTGACTGGCCATGCAGGTGTGGATGTGTCCCATTACTTAATAAACTCTTAACTGTTTTCTAAAGTTTCTTTTTGCAGCTTCACAAAAGACCCTCAACTCAAGAGTCAAAACAGGCTTCAAAATCTGAATTCAACCACGTTGTCTATTCCTGTGAAACTAATTCAGCAAAATGTCAGTAAAATAAATGTATTCTAGTGTACCAGTTGAGCTTAACTATAACACCACAGCCTACCTGAGAATTGTTGCTGACCATGTCCATCCCTTTATGACCACAGTGTACCATCTTCTGATGCCACTTCCAACAGGATAACACACCATGTCATAAAACTGGAATCATCTCAGACTGTTTTCTTGGACATGGCAATGAGTTTACTGAACTCAAATGGCCTCCACAGTCACCAGATCTCAACCCATTATCTTTGGTATGTGGTAGAATGGGAGATTTGCATCAGTTATGGGATCAACTTCTGCATCTCTTCTGTTGTATATATATATATTGGTATATTGGTTGGTAATTGAAGCTTGATACAGAGACAACCACCGTATAAACAAGCAGCAACTTGTTTACCCTTCTACAGCCAAAAACAACAAACATTCAAGTTGTTTTTTTAAACTTGCTTCTTTCTTTGTGGACAAGATACTCTCTTTATTTGAAGGATTTAACAAATAAACTACCATCATTAAAATGTGTATAAATGTTATTTTAAAAGTAGAAGTTTAAGATAAAGTAAGTTAACTTTTCAAGGACTTCTCCGCGTATCTTCTTGTTTATATCTTCTTGTTTCTTTTTGTACTTGGGGGTGGGGAGTACTTTTTCATTTGAAAAGTTCCCAGTTTCTTTGACTTTCTTTATCAATCTGTTTTTTATGTGTATAAATTTAGCAGTGAAACACAATAGTGGTTTGACCAAGGTGAAACCTTAAAGCTGTTTTTCCACCTTTTGCATAGTCACAGGTGATTATAAAAAAAAGAATGCTGCAAGTCTGCTCAGCCTATTAGATAACACACACTCCTTTACCCAGCACACTGATATGCAGCCAGAACCATATGCTTTCAACAGGAAGTCAACCCTGTTCACAAAAATAACAAGATTCTGCCTTTTTGTATTTTTTTTATTCACTCGACTTTAGTAAACTTTTCCAGTGTAAATGTTGGCTGTTGAACTCAGGCACAAGGAAGTTTAATCTCATCTTATTTCTTAGATGATATGTAGAATTCCCAAATCTAAGTATCTGAATATATCTGCCACATGTGACCCTCATTATTATTTAAAACTGCTAAATTTGCTCTTGCAGAAGTGATTTATGTCTTTCCTGGAAACTGTGATCCCACACTGGTGAAATGAGCTATCTGCCTCTTCATATTGATACAGGTTGGTGAAATGTTTTTCCTTTGCTGTACAGGCCCAGTCCTGTCCTTCAGATCTGCTAGATAGCGTTTTATCAGAGAAGCATAAATGGAGAAGAAAGTGTTTTTTTAAGTTACAGTGCAGAGACATAGTGTAATGATGTTTAGTCACCAAGCCGGTATCCCACAGTGCACGTGTCCGTCACCACTGCAATAGTTTCTTAAGAAGGTGTTGGAGGTTTCCCCATCAGTTTTGGTTACCTGTGCTTTGTTTGATAGCAACCATTATTTCTAAGGGTGTGAGCGCTGACAAACACCGTGTGGGAGTTGGTCTGGTTGAGGCGCATTGTTTAGTGAGTCGAGTTTTGTTTTTAAAAAGATTACTGTCAAATGTTTCAGTCCAGTACTGCAGAAACCGCTAAAAATAAGAGATAAACATCTTTGTTCGCCAAAAGGGGATTATTCTGGAATCCTTAAAAACTACCAATTGTTTTTTTTTTAAAGAAATATTACAAAAAAAATTACACTTCTTTTTTCTTCTTTTTTGTTTACTGTTTACTGCTATATTCAGTATTACTGCTTTATTCTAAAATGATGTTTTAGTTTTCTAAGTTCAAGATGAATTGCATTTCTTGTTGTATAAATTGATCTCAATTTGACTTGAAGTTGCATTACGATAAGTCTCAAACTTTGCTGACATGTCGCAACAGAAGGAAAAACCACCTTTTGGGGCAAAACTCGCCATGGAGGAGCGACTCCCTATAGGTATAAAAATAACCAGAAGAAATATTTTTCTTTTGTTAATCTGCTATTGATGTAAGTAAATAAACTGAATTAAAGTTCACTTACACGTCAGCCCACTTAGAAAAGGCAACTTATAATTATATTTTTTTCTTTTGTAAAATGCAGTTTTTAGGCAAAATAAAAAAGCCTGTGTCGTTGTTTACGCTCTCTTTCGTAAGTTTAGACCACCTCACAAGCCCAAGCTAATACTAGCATAGCAAAAAAATAAATAAAAAAGGCGAGCAATACTGGAGCTATCCAGCAACACAGTTTTAATCTGAAAGTATTTTTATACATGTCCTCCGTTATGAGAAAAATGCTACAAGAGTATGTTAAAAACACCAAAAAACCCAATTTTCATTGGAGTGGGTCTTTATACTGTTTTTAACTCATTTTATTGAAGTTTTGTTACTACAACAATCTCAGAAGTGATAATTTTTTGGTTAATTTCAGAAAAATACTAAACAATTCAAAAACAATAAACAAATGTGGGCCAGTTTTTCAGTTATTCAACTCAAATTCTTCTGAGCTAAGCTTGATCCTGTTAGTTCCAAACTGGTCCCCCTGTATAACCCAGCAGAACACAGAAAATAGCTTGCTTCTTTAGAAGCAGCTGCTGTTTGACCTTTTATCTGCACAGCATTGTTTTAAAAGAAGAATATAAGTAACATTTCTGTCATTTTTGTGTCCAAAGTCTAACGTTTACATTGTTGATCATTACAGCCATTTTTTAGCATTAATTAATATTGATGAATCAATATTGATGAAGCAGGTGGATGTGACTCAGAAAACGTAAGCAATAAAGGAATGTGTACTGGTAACACAATAGATCAAAAACCAGACATTTAAGGCTAAAGTAATAGTTGTAGGTTACACCTGTTTAAAAAAAAATCATTTTCATTTATCTGGTTTGCCATCTAGCATTTGGAGTGGTTCTTGTAGAGCCATGCAAACGCAAACGCGAGTATGAATACAAATATTAGCTGAGGCCCCACGAGTAGGGTGTTTCATCGGTTATTGTGGATCTATGCCACATATTTATCAATACATTTAAGAGGCTCACGTGAAAGCCTCTTCTGATTTGCTTCTAGAGACGTAAATAATCTGACTGATTGTAATTGCTTAGAAGAGCATTTATGGTCCTGCATTTCTAACATTACCAATTCAAAGGACTGAATTGTCAAAGTGCTGATAACAGCAAAAATAAATACAGCAAATGTTGTAAAAGACACACTAGTGATGATGATGATAAACCACCAAATTCACATCCCAAGCACAGTTTTGACTGTGGGTCACTATTCTCTTAGGAGCTGGATGAAATTCTGTGAATGTACTTAACACACTGGTATATGAAAACCAATGGGATTTGAGTGCGTGTGTCTGTGTGTGGTTGACTGTCTCTGTGTGGCCCTGTGACTGGTGACTTATCCAGTGTGTTCTTCACCTCACCCAATAGTATCTGGGCAAGCTTCAGCATCCTGAACAAGAATAAGTGTTTTAGAAAAGGGATGGATGGTAGATGCTAAAAGAAAACTATTTTTAAATTTAAAAAATTCTAATCAAACTGTGGAAAAACTGATTGTCTTCTCTTGTGAAGTGGGTGAAAGCAGAAACATATGATCAGAGAAGTACAGAGAATATTTGTAAAACTTTTTGTTCATTTCTTTGGAAAACCTTTGAAACATTTTAGATGATGAACTCACAAATGTCACCTAAACAGACAATAGCAGACACTAATATTGTGCATGACACATCTTAAATTGGGAGATGTGTTGGTGTGTCTGTTTTAAATTTGTAGCGTGGTGAACCTTACACCATCAATCATGGGGAGACTTGAAAGTGATCCTGCTGACTCAAACTATCTGCTGCTGCTCACTCTGTCAGCAGAGGGCAGCAGCCTTTCCATGTTTCTTGGTTGCTCTAAATCCTTCTGCGCTCTGTGCCTCTCTGCTTGAAGTAGCCTTCACCACAGCTGTAATTATACTCTGTGCGAGCTACATTTTCTGCTGGGGGTGGGGATTACACTTAACTCCCTGTGATCAGGCCCCGAGGCCCAGATCTTAGCGTGACAGCCGTGAAAATTCAACACTCATTGCATTACTCATTCTGCTGAGGCCCGCCGCTTATAGACAGAACGTAAGAGCAGCAGCTGCTGCTCTGTGCGTAGCGGAGGGAGGGAAGGCAGGTCTAACCATGCTGTGTTTAGATTTTATGGTGCAGGGCCAGACATGAAGCTGATTCAGCCTGAAGTCCCCCATGCAGAGTGAGTAACATCAGGTCTGCACATGGTGTCTTCTGCACTCAGACTAAATCCTGTATTTGTGTGTGACTCCGACACTTTGCCCCTCATCCAAACCTCTAACCATGATTTTTTTTAGGCTAAACTAAACTATTCACAACTTTATTCCAATCATTCCACCAAGGCCCTGTCTTGTGGAATAAGCTCCCAGCTCATATAAGAGAGACTGACACAGTTTCTACATTCAAAGTTAGGCTTAAAACATTCCTCTTTGGACAGGTTTATTACCAGGCTAGCTAGAAATCAGAGAATATCTAACTTACTGCTCCCCTAGCTCACCTTCTGCTATGAAGTTTGGGTAATTATTATAATATGCATTACACCCATCATACATACTTCTCTGTGGAGCTAAGCAGAGGGAAGATAGTTTGATGAACCAGGCCATGGTGACCTATTCCCTCTGCTTAGTGGGGTTAGATCAGATTAATAATATTTTGATATTGACATGCTAAAATTGCAGATTCTCTATTACTGTTTTTATAACTGTCTGCTATCTGTGCCATATTCATGCTCTTACCATTAACATGTTGAATCAAATTTCAATACCAATTAGTTGCTTGCAGGCTACTAGAAGTTGCAAGGGAAAGTATGGTGCACTGGGGTTCTGTCCTCTGGCACATTCCAGGTAGATCATCTGTGCTACTGTCTTAGGCTGTGGACCTCGACCTCTGGCTCGTCTCGCACCCTCAGCTGCCCCCCAGTTTCATCTGGATGAAGCCCAACTGGTGCACTATTCAAACATGTAGTTGTTATTTAAACATGTAGTTGTAGAGTTAGATAAGCTAATTAAACAGAACTTTCACAGTTCTAGCACATTGCCTGTCCGTCCTGGGAGAGGATCCCTCCTTCGTGTGGGAATTCCTGAGGTTTCTTATTGTTTTCCCCAAGATAGGGTTTTTTTTTATGAGTTTTTCGTCACAGAGAAGGAGAGTCTGAGGGCAGAGATGTCAGTTTAGCTTAGTCTGTTTAGTTTAGTTTAGCAACCAGCTGTTGTTTATATTTTATGACTGACTTTATGTTCTTTGCATAAATACCACTGTGAAGTCCATTGAGACTATGGTTGTGATATTGGACTATAGAAATACAATTGAATTGAGATGAATTCCACTTTGATTAGATTTTTACCAGGAGATTAAATCCAGACTTTGCTCTAGTTTAGTTACAAATCAGTGTATCTGTGTATGAGTTCTTGTTTTTTGATGCATGCATAGAATTGAGTATAAAAAGCTCAGTTTCAGTCAGACCAGATTCTTTCCATGTATGAACAGTCTAGTTTCCGCTGCAGTAGCATGGAACACTAACCAGATTACTGTCATGTAAATTCCCTGAAGTTGTGCTGGTCTACAGCAAGCGATGAGCTTTACTGACCGCTCTGTCAACAAACCCAAAAACATCTGTATACCTTCAACCAACTGGTGCCCACACACACACGTGCCAACAGACATGCAACCATACACAAGCACACAGACACGATGGGACAGCTCGTGTCATGTTTCACACTTTCATGTTGATCCAGCTCCATGAACAGGCTTGGCCGTTGTCCAAAGCTCCTCCTGTATTTGTGTGCATCTGTGTCACAGCTGTCGGAGGCGCACACTTCAGGAGAGGCCTTCTCTACCTGTATATACATGAAAAAGAGCCTCAGCTGTCACTGTACTCTTCCACTAGAGTCCAGTCTCTTGACTGAAACTGGTAAATGTGTCAGTCACTGCTGGAAAAATCTGCATATGAAGCACAGTGGCACACCAGCACCTCTTCCTCTCAATCATTCACAATAAACAGGTTTCATTTTAAACCCAGACTGCCCTGCTTTTCATTTACAAATGACCCCACCCCACCCCCACCCCCACACAAGACTTAACAGAGGTACAATCTGTTGATGAGCCTAACAGAGCTCTGTTTGAAGCACAGGGCAGAGAGCTTTGATGAGCTACTTCTTTAAAAGCATATCAGAATCTCTTTGCATTTTGATGGAAACTTTTCCTGTATTTTGTCTAAGGGCTCATGTGTTAACACCATACACGTCAACATCCTTGACCGTAACACAACTCAGCTTAAGGGTTTCTACGGGAGGTAATGGTCCACTCCTGTGTTCCTCTGTCTGTGTGAGTGTCATGGGATGTCTAAAGTTTTGTATGTTTTCAACATATTTAAGCCGATCTTCACCTTTCACAGGGAGAGGAAACAATGATAAATGAGAGAGATTTGAAAAATTAGCAGTTTAAAAGTTCAATAAAAAAGAACTTTGATGATTAAGTCGTAATTACTTGGAAGCAAAAACCCACAAGTTTCTCTTAAAGACACACATTTTCACAAAACAAAGCTGCACAGACAAGCCGTTTAGTTTCTTTTTTTATTACATCTGTGATTTTTATGGTTCTTAGTTGAATTCCCATTTTTCCTGTTTGAACCATTTCAATGTCTAGTATTTTCCTTTTAAAACTTCTGTGGTTTTACTGCAGTTTAAATTCTGCTAAAAATGAACATGCCAATTAACTGTGTTATTATTGGTTTATCATAGATTGCACAGTTTAACAGCTTTAAGACTGAGAAAAAGATGCTGTATGAAGCATTTGATTGCACTGGCTTATTGGATGAGCTGTTCAAAGTTAATGCACTGACATATACAAAAAAAAAACAATTACCAAGAAAAATCTGGACCTAAACGTGAGCTTATTTACTTTGTTTAAGTAGGAACCATTACTAGTAACTGCGGTATCTGCATTACCTTTTTTTTACTTCAAGTGGGTAGAGCCTTTAGAGTTGTCGGTTTCACTATTGCAGCGTTGTAAATGTTTGAACATATCTGTGCATGCAGCACGTTGGTTCATTCCAACTCAGTCCTGTGGAAGTTGATGTGTTCAGACGTCCCTCATCTGCTTTGTTTACTCAAAAGCACTTACTTGTAAGATTTGCTCATGAACTTTAAATAATGTTGTCACTTTGGGTGTAGCATCACCCCCCCCCACACACAAATTTTATCAGCTGCCAGAGCAGAAGGCAGGCTCCTCCCCCCAACTCTATAAAGAGCACCCGGTCTCCAGCTTGCCACATACCAGAGTTTGTGAAGTGTGTGAGGACAGCTCCAGGGAGCCTATCCTAGAGGGGGAGACCAACAGACAAGAGGGGGGAGGAATATTTATTTATTGTTGTCTTGCTCCCCATCAGCCCTGTTTTTTTTATCATCTTCTCTTCTTCTGTGGATTACGTGGAGCTAAATCCCTGGCAATTCCTAGGATACTGTTTCTTTGCTGAAAGCTATGGTGGCGTACGATGAAGGGGGTATCTTGGTGCCTATCAAACGGACTCTACAAGTGATAGATCACCAGAACCAAGCCAATAAGGAGTCAGAGGTGAGCCCCTTTGGAATGCTCACATGATTCTTAGTGAAACTGCAGCTCCTCAGTAAATGTTTAACCAGCACTCCCTCAAGTGAAGTCATGTCTCTGTTTAGCTTGTGAATGAATCAGCTCCTAACCTTGCTTTATCACACTTGGGCATGCACAGTCTGAGACATTGGCCTGAGCTCTGGGCCATTTAGAGCAGCTTTTTTGATCTTTCCAGTGTTAACTAGATTTTACAGTTTAAAACTTCAGGTTGAGTTTGACATACGACTCAGCAAAGGGCTATAGGGATCAGAGATTTGGAAAAGTAAGTCTGCTGTGGCTACAGACTGAGAAGAGAGAAAAAGTGTTATACTCTCAGTTAATAACCCTGCATCCACACATAACAGCTTTCAGGCTTTGCCACTTTTAAGGTAAGCCATGTTATCTGTGCCGCAGATCATTCTCAGCAGCCTGGAAGTATTCCCCCACCCAGATACAAGCAGACACGCACACGCGTAGGTATTGTTTAAACTGAGGTGTGCCCTCTTTGAAAACAATCCATTTTAAGAACTTCCTCTTCCGGTTCTTCCTTCAAAGCTGAAAATCTGGTTTGATTGACAGAAAACTGGTGTTTTAAGGGGAAGTTCTCAGAAAGTTGAAGAGCTGAGTCCAGTCTCACAGAACTGCTTCATTTACAGCAGCTCAGCCGGCTTCCAGTCGTGTCTGCTTTTGTTTCCCATAATTATAGCAACACGTATAAGCTCTTAAGTGTTGTATTTCCCACCAGGTCCACAGAGTAGAAAAAGTGTGATGTTTATGCGCTTATTCAGAGTGGCTTTCTGACTCCAGTTCAGCTCCCTAGAACAACAGGAATAGCAACTTTCTCTGCTCCATTCACTTTACAGCCTGATAGACAAAGAGCGGGACTAGTTGCCTTTTGTAATTTTGGGGCCGCCAGCCTAAGGACAGGAAGGTACGATGGCCTGCTCTGTTGACTTTGAGACCCCCCCACTCATCTGCTTCTGTTCCATTTGACACATTTCTTTGTTGTTATTAGTACACTGCACTCTGCCCCGGGGGGTGGGGGGGGGGGGGGGGGTGTTGCCTGCAGTGACCCTGGCCACAGGTTGGTGTTTTGGTGGAGGTGAATATTCTCCTCCCCCCCAGCTTCACATGTGTTCAGGAGGGGAGGTGCTGCTTGTCTCGATTCTCATACCAATAAACTTTGCTGCCCACCCCCTCCAACACCGGGGTGGGGGGTTGTTGTCCTGACCCACAGCGGTGGGCTAACACAGTGCCTCACTGCTCTGTCTGCAGAGTAGTATTGGTTCTCCTTTGAGTGACGTAGCAAGTCTCTCTGTTGTCAAGTGCCAAGCACCGAACAGCTGAGGAGCACGGTCCCATACATTTCTTGCATTCCTCCACAGCCCCTTCCCCATCAGAGCAGCAGTCAGAAAGGAAGTCTCTGTATGTACCATCGTATTTTGGAGCTGACAACTGCCGATGCAGCTTCCCTCCACTTTCTATGTGTCCTCCCTTCTGTGCTGCCAGTCCGTCCGCCTGGAGCTGCCCAACTCCAGACACTCGTCTGTGCTCCGCCCAGATCAGGGGGTGTTTGCACTTTATGTAGAGCTCTGACTTGACTTGATGCTTTTTACACATGTCAGAAGGAAGAGGCTGGACTAGTTTTGAAGACAAGTGGGTTCATCCCGACCCAGTCCTCTTTGTTGTGGAGCTGTGACAGCATGATGAGCTGACCCGTTTCCTCTGCTTCTTTTTTAGGAGCCAAGCAACAAACGTGTCCGTCCTCTTGGCAGGGTGACGTCGTTAGCGAACCTTATATCTCCGGTGAAGAATGGGGCCGTTCGGCGCTTCGGCCAAAGCATCCAGGTAAGCCCACCCCCCCAACTTTCCTGAAAATGAAAACCTCTCAACACAAGACACTTTTGCCAACATGCCTGACATGCAGCACCCCTCTTTGGCAGGCCTCTTTCCGAGGTGATGGCAAGTTGCCGGGCGCCCCTCAGAAGCCTTGTGGCAAGGCAGCGGCCCCAACTCCACCCAAAAGGAGAAACAGCATACTGTGGTCAGAAACCCTGGACATTAATCAGAAGGGAACCTTTTCTACAAAGGAGATTAAGCGACAAGAGGTGAGTTCAGCACAGAAGCATGAATATGAAGTGGGGGAAGCCAGTACATACAGGCAGGAAAAAAATTGACCTGTCCACCAGGCTAGTTTCACAAGCCCCTGTTGTATTTGTGTCAAACTGACCAATTAGGGCTGACAGCCATCCACGGCTCACACTCTCCCTCCCTCCAAAGAAAACTCTTATGAAGTTGACAAGCCAGCACACTCCTGCAGGTCTCCCACGTGCCCCTGCCAGCTGTCTGTACATTTTAAAACATAGAGGCCATGACAGTCAGGGAGAGCAGCCAAGGATCTCCAAGATGAGTTCAGCAGTTTGCGTCTAGTCCAGTGTTACACTGAATCTAATGACTAATGGTTGATATAACGGAATGTCAAACCAGATTCATGTGTTTTGTTAAAAAGCATCTTTCTGTCTTCAGGCCATATTTGAGTTGTCGCGTGGAGAACAGGACTTGATTGAGGACCTCCAGCTTGCACGGAAGGTTTGTACTTTTTAAAGTTCTGAGAGGAGGGAAGACATCGAGAGCAAACAGATTAAATCAAAGCTCTGGCATGCTTTCTGTGCAGCCCAGCCAGGAGCTATAATAAGACTAGAATTGTTCCTTTTGTTCTTTGCTCACAAACTATCTTAGAAAGGACCCCTCCTCAGCCTGTCTGCATGATTTTGAACCCTTTCGATTGTTCTTCTCCAAAGGCGTACCATGATCCCATGCTGAAGCTTTCCATCATGTCTGAGGTTGAGCTCACACACATCTTTGGCAATCTGGATGCCTACATCCCTCTGCATGAAGACCTGCTGGCTCAGCTCTCCAAAGCCACCAAGCCAAACGGGACCGTGGGCCAGATCGGACAGATCGTCATAAATTGGGTAAATGACATCACAGAATAGCTATCTAAAGACAGTAAAAGCGTTGAAGAGTAGCTCTTAGTTAATATGTCTACTGATCTGCAGCTGCCCAGGCTTAATGCATACAAAGACTACTGCAGCAACCAGCTGGCAGCCAAGGCGCTGCTGGACCAGAAGAAACAGGACCCACGGGTGCAGGACTTCCTGCAGCGCTGCCTCGAGTCACCCTTCAGCCGCAAGCTGGATCTCTGGAGCTTCCTGGACATTCCACGCTCCCGACTGGTCAAGTACCCCCTACTGCTCAAGGAGATCCTGAGACACACACCAGCTGACCACCCAGACAAAGGCAGCCTGGAGGAAGCGGTGAGTCCAGACACAAAGACCAAACCAGTACTGTGTATCCATGTCTGTCTGCAGCCAAGTTCTGAATAGGCCATTTCTGCATTTAGATCACCATTATACACAGCGTTCTGTCTGACATCAACATGAAGAAAGGAGAGTCTGAATGCCAGTATTACATTGAGAAACTGGAATACCTAGACGAGAGGCAGAAAGACCCACGCATAGAGCAGTGCAGGAGCCTGCTGTGTCATGGGGAGCTGCGAAATAAAAGTGGCACGGTGAGCACAACCTTTCCTACATCAACACTCGCTTCCCTCTGGAGAGGCTCTTACTTTAGTCTTGGATCTAAACGAGTCGCTCTTGCTATTTTTGCAGAAGCTGCACGTGTTCCTCTTCACAGAGCTGCTGGTTCTGACCCGCCCTGTCACGCGAAATGAGCGCCAGTGTTTTCAAGTGTACCGGCAGCCAATCCCAGTGCAGGATCTGGTGCTGGAAGACCTGCAAGATGGAGACGTCAGAATGGGCGGCTCATTCAGAGGTGCCTTCAGTAACGCAGACAAAGGTGGGCCTCCTATCATCACTCAACAAAGATGGACTCGAAGCTTTTATTTTGTTCTTTTCTCTAATTCCACATTTCCCTCTTTTTCTCCAGCTAAGAACATTTTCCGGGTGCATTCCCAAGACCCGAGCCATTCTCAGTCCCATACCCTGCAGGTCAACGACATCTTCCACAAGCAGCAGTGGCTCAACTGCCTCCGCAGTGCCATCTCTGTCTACCGTCCCTTCAGCGAGCCCTCCAGCCCCAGCCTCCCTGCGAGCAATGCCTGCCACAAGCGCCGCCCTTCCTCTGCTTCAGCCGTCATACACCTGGAGGAGCCAGACGAGAACTGCCTGCAGCCAACCTCCCGGTCTGCTCCCAGCTCGCCCTGCAACAGCACCACCCCCAGCCCCACAGCAGAGTCTGCTTCATCTCGCTTTTCATCATCATCCCTACTGTCCATGTCACAAAAAAGCAAAAAAGACAAAAAATCCATGTGTCCTTTAGGAAAGAGAAAAGAGACAATGGTATGAGGTGATGTGGAGGGAGAAGCAGGACTCCTGATAGACACTGTTGTTTTCCTAAACAGAAAAGAGAAAAAAGAGACCTTTATTTATGTGTCTGCATGCGTGCACATTAACACAACAGTGTTTTGTGTTTCTGTCCTTTTCGGCAGCTATTTCCCTTTACACCCTCCATGAAAAGTGCATGGAACAGAGACTTTATCCTGGAGAAAATGCACAGCTTTCTCCTTAAAACGGGACAGATGGGCAGAGTCCAACTGGGTTTCATGCAAATCTATTGATTTGGTGAAGAAAAGGGTGGTACACCATATTCTGTTTACTAGCAATGTGATATTTAAGTGCTATTTTAGACCTGTTTTGAAAGGTTAATGAAAGTTTTGCATTTTTATAATAAAAAATGTATCGTAGGTTTTTTAGGTTGATATAAAGCAGTTCTGTTTAACCTGTAGGGCAGATTTTTAAAAGTTTTTTGAGCGTGTTTAGAGAAAGAAAGAAAGGAAGTGAATCTTCTCCGAGGTGAGGTGCATCAGAAGACGTCTTCCTAAAAGAATATCTTTGGGAGCTCAGACCTACTTCACAGGTTATATTTCCAACAAATGGTCAGCTTCTCAGGGGGAAGCACTAACAATCCCATGTTCAAGTCAGAGTAAAGATGAGTTATATTTTCAAGTTCTAAACTGAGCCATGTTTTTAAGCTTTTTCCACAAAGGAACAGATCACTTTTCAGTAAAATGTCTTGATGGGACTTGAGCTCTGGTCAAGTTTCTGTGAGCAGAATGTAGATGAAGAAGATGAGATGAAGAAGAGAGCAGAGATGTGATGGACAAAGTGTGTTTTAGTGAAAGAGATTGTCAGCCGACATCTTGCCTGTTAGTGTTTGGATACAAGAGGAAAAAAACAGATGAACAAAGGAAGTAGGGAAGGGTAGCAGAGATATTTTGCAAGTTTTAGAAAAATGTTGTTGAAAAGAAGAGACTTTGGTACCGTGAAAATGATGGAATGAAAAGAACAATAAAAATCTGTGTAAGATTACAAACTAAGCTGTGGATGTTTCTTTATTATCTGTTCTCCAGCAGCCCTGCTCACTGGTTTACATTGATGGTTTTCTGAAAATCTTCAAATCTCAGAGACATTGCTTTAACAAAAACAGAAATGTCAATTAGCCAATTGATATTCCACATTCTGGATTAAAAAAAGATCAAAATAAGTTGAAAAATAAAAAGACTTGGATCACATGAACCAACTTTATATTCACAACAAAATATTGATGTTAAATGTTTAAACTTAGACAAATGAATCATATTTTTTAAATAAGCCAATTTTAAAATGCTTGCTACTGCAAGTTACAAAAATTATTAGCATGCCTCCATGCTAAAGGTATTAGTGAAAAATGAGAAAAGATCCACCTGTCATGTGATACAGTTCCCAGAATTCCTAGAGACAGTTTAAACTGTCTGTGACATAAACAGAGACACAAAGATAGCAGAGATGTTCAAGTCTCTAAAAGAGTATAAAAATGTAAAGTACATAGAAAAGTGATTCTCAAATTTTAAAATCTTAACATTTACATTCCAGAAAATCAGGATTTCTGGGTCAGAAAATCACTGACTCATTGTGTTAGTGAATTTATAAAATAATCCAGGAAATTTTCCCGGAGCCTAATCCTTTATACCATCTGCAGAACTTAAAGCTCAGAAAAACTGTCTTGTGGACCACCACTTAAATAGACTGTTGTTGTGGTTAGAGTCCAAATATGATGTTTTTTTGTTGGAAATCGCAGACTTCAAGTGCTCCAGGTCAAAGAGGTGAGGAGGCCTTTATGCTCGGCTCTTAGAATAATGCTCCAGATTAGGCTAGTTTTAGGTTTTATGTTTAGTCATTCTTTGTTAAGAGTTTTATATGAAGCTACAATGGTAATTTTAGTATT
This sequence comes from Adrianichthys oophorus, assembly GCA_036245035.1. NCBI lineage: Eukaryota > Metazoa > Chordata > Actinopteri > Beloniformes > Adrianichthyidae > Adrianichthys > Adrianichthys oophorus. The sequence goes on from BSAI01000131.1 coordinate 1,087,263, forward strand.
TTATGAAAAGGTTTTTATATTAATAAAATCCAACATCACTCCATTCAAGTTCCAATGTCAGTGTTTATTAAATGGCATATAGCACTTTTCTAGCTTCCTTGAAGGCCCAAAGTTCTTCACAGTAACAGTCCCTTTCACCCATTGATGGTCACTCTGCTGCTGAACACTGATGCCAACCTCCCACCAGAGGCAATGTGATCTTCACTGTCGTGCCCAAGGGCACTTCAACACATGGGTGGGCAAGGTAGGAATTGAACCTGCAATTGCAGCAGCGTGTTGGCTGAGAGCAGAAGTGCAGTGGAGGTTGAAAGCCAATATTTGTGGGTGAATAATCCCAGTCCTCGTGTTTATTGAATGGTAAAAAGGCAAGCCCAGACACACAGAGTGGCAATAATGAAAAAGTATGGAGCAATATAAACACCTAAGACAAACGTCTCTGGGTGTTCTGAGGCGTGGGATCCATAAAACAATAAAGCTACAATAAAATAAAACTACAACAATAAATCTACTTAAAACACTCAAATAAGATAAATCTGTTGCAGAAAACTCTTGTGTAGGAAACAGAATCTGACCATCAACAGGTGCCTGAGGGCTGCCTAACCAGACAGCAGGTCACAAAGGGTGACTGCAAGGTTCCATTTAAGACTGGACTCCATGTTTATGTCAAAATACTCTCTGTTCTGCAGGTTCTGACAAGAACCTGACAGCTCATCACTCATGCTGCTGAAAGACATTGTCAGCTCAATGGGCTTTTCTCCCAAACATCACCTCTGTAAGGGATTTCCTTTGGCTTCGGGAAAGGGCTTGAGAGTCACCAAGGACGTATCAATCTTCTTTAAAGGAAGGATGAAAAGCTGCACATTTTCTGTGAAGTCCATCAGCAACTGGAGGAGGCGAAGCATCAAAGGTGAATACCCGTTGTTCTTCTGACCGCTTCATTGGTGTTTTAACCCAGTTAAAAACAGAGACAAGTGGTACAAGGGTCCGGATGGTGATGTAGGTTAGTACTCACAGTGAGGCCCTGGTTCGAATCCCAGCTGGGTCCTTTCTGCCTGGAGTTTGCATGTTCTCCTTATGCATGTGTGGGTTTTCTGTGAGGACTCCCATTTCTTCCCAAAGTCAGAATTACGCTTTGTAGGCTGAGTGGTGACTGTGAATTGTCCACAACCACATGCTACCACATCATGGATGTGGTAGCATGTGGTTGTGTGGCCAAGCAGTAGAAGGGATAGGCTCCAGCAAATGGATTAAGCAGGTTAAGAAGATGAATAAATACAACAGTTCTATATTTACTACCTTCAGAATAATTAAATAACTTTCTATTCAATCGATGCAACTTGAGTTGTGATAAAGAACAGTTCTCTTACAGTGAGCCTCATTCATCTCAACACTCTTTTTTTCACTTTTAATTCCACAGAGTTCTCTTTGGATTTTTTAAAATCAAACAGATGCTCATGTTTTAAAATCTTTACAAACAATTTTGTTCACAAATTTTTGACATTTTGCCCAAACCCAGAATTTATGGGTCAGTGTCCTGCTCTGGCATTTATGACTGCTCCACCTGTTGCTGTTCACCTGGATCAAATATGTTTTGTCAAACGAATCGACAAACGTTGAGGTGTTTGAAAAAGAAGCAGCTCTCCAAGCCTGCTCTCTGACTTTTGGATGGCCAGTTTAAATTGCAGCTGGAACAAGGAAGTTTTGAACTAACACCACTAAACATTTGCTTCTAGTGACTCTACCTGGTTAAAGCAACAATTCACAAGAGAAACGTTTTCAGTGATTTCTAACAAAAAACAGGCGTGATTTTCACTAAGGGGCACAGAAAAAAAGCCCAAACCAATTAAAATTGGCATAAATTGAACTTAACAAAATGAGTAATTGCAAAATTGCAAACTTTAATCCTCATGATAATTCATACAGACTCAAACATCCAAGAAGTAAACTTAGAAATGCCTGGAGGTTCCTTGTTAACACCTTTGTGCAAGTAGAAAGACCCACTGTATTCACTGTAAAGATAAAACTCATGTTTACCAGTGTGAGACTTTTCTGCACAAATAGTATTCATCCTTCAACATACTCAGATTCAAGCTTGCTTTCATATCCTCTGTATGGGGCCCAAAGCCTCAGACATATAAACAAAGTAGATCTCTAGATGAAAGTCAGTCATGCCAAACTCTGGGTGAGTGTTTGGTGTTAGTCTGAGGGAGTTTACAGATGCTGGCTGAGGTAAAGAGCAGCAGACAGCAAAAACGCTTTGAAGGTTTTTTGCCTGCCAAAAGTGGTATGATGACTTACAAACAAGATGGACATTTTTGCAACTTAAAAGACACGTTTTTACAAGAGTTTGAGTGAAAGCACACAAATTATGTTTAGGAGAAACGCCTGGTCTATAACATTTCCTTCAGTCACGACAGCTATCAAACTGGCATCTTCTCCACACACCAGGGATTTGCTGATTAAATCAAAATAAATTTAAAAAGCATCTGGAAACTTTTGTGACTGCTTTACTTACTCTTTCAGAATGACTTCTCTTCAGGTGATCATTGTGTTTTAAAATATGCTACGTCCCCTGTCCAAAACTATCAACCTAAAAAAAACAGGGAAAAAGAAGCAAGGGAATGTCAAATTGTTCTTGGTCAAACTGAAAAACTTAAACATTAACACTACCAGCCTTTTGCAGCTCCACAGTCTATAAATGGGCCTGTGATTTTCCATGTCTGCATCAGGAGCCACAACTCATTTTCCATGGAGGATTTTCTGACGACTTCCTGGCTCCTGCAGGACCCGTTACACTGTGAGCTCCACAGATATGCTTTGATGGGCCTTGAGGGAACATAGCAGCAGCATTCCCAGGTAATGGTTCCATTGTGAAACTTGAGTTTATAGAAATAAAGCAAATTATATGGTTGCTAAAATACAATTGTGCAATTTTCTGTTTCTGTGTCCTTCTTTTTTTATCACTATTTTTTATAAATTGTGAATGAAAAATAAAGGGCCACTTCCTGACAGACAAAAAGGAAAGGGAGAAAAAAACCCCACAATTGATGGCCAAGAGAAAGCAAAGTGATTTACTCTGCAATTTTCTATGTACCAATCATTTCAGTTCAGGATTTTTTTAGAGAGTGCACAGAGTGACAGAAAAGTCTAGTTAACAGCTGGGCAAGTGAAAACTTCTAACCAAATGTAAGCACTTGATTTACTTTCAGTCAAACAGCTTTTGTAAAAAAAAAAGAGAATTCTTACAATTCACATTGCAAGATAATCTTTTGCAACTAAATCAACCCTGCAGAATCATACACACAAAAAAATGCAATTGAACTTGTGAAGCTTCATGTCACAAATGTGGCTTTAAAAAAACATCTGGTCTAGTTTTGACATTAGTTAACTGTCTTTGGTATTAAAGGCAACTGCTGAAAATGACTGGTTTACACTTTTACAGTTGGCATATCTGGGCAGACTCTGCTCTCTGTCGTCACACCTTTACCACATGATTTATTTACTATGTGCCGAGAACTTGAGTGTTCACAATTCAAAAGCTGTGTGAGAGATGAAGGAAATGCAACAGTGCCTCATAAACAAAGGCCATGAATTGATTTATAAGTATTTGTGAGAGTGTGTGAATCTCAGGACAGCAGCACCCATCTTGCATTCTTTTTGCAAGATGGGTGCTGCTTCTTGGATTTAAACAAAATAGTTACTTTTTAACGCAGCTAATCATACTTATCAGATTCCATTCTGTATATGTTTGCTGGTTGAAGTTATTCTCATATTAGAGTTGCTTATGGTGTTCCACATGGTTCAGGAATGGGACCAACTCTCTTAAGTCAAAATAGATGTTGTCTAAGGGGAGATTTGTGTGGAAATGTAACTTATACTTGCATTGTCACTATTGATGACAGCTGTATTTCTTCACAGACTTTGTAGAAGTTAGACATCCAAAGTAATGTCTACACTGAATTCAGACTTTAGTGAAATAAATAAACACGTTGACTTTCCCACAAAATGACGACTAAAAGACTTTCATGTTATGATTTCCCAGTCTCTTCATGTGCGCTTGGCTTGACATAATCTTTTTCACATATTTATAACTTTTAAAAGACAATTTAAGTAGCAAAAGGAAAGCGAGTTCTCTGAGCAGAGAAGGGACTTTCAAACATCTGGCACAGTGTTATGTTGAAGTATTTTATAAACTATGAACAAAGTAAATTGAAATGTTTAATGTAGTATTTTAATGTACCAGAGGAAATAATGTAAGAAATCAGAAAAGTTACAGGCCTTTCATGGAGACATGAAGGCCGGAATTAAGTTAGGCTAAACAGTTGCTTGGAGGTCTTTCCTCCTCCCTGCCACCCACAACACATAACAGTACACTGTTACACAAAGCAGGATCAGTGGAGGAACATTATTGAGCTAATGTAAGCAGCTGCCCTCCACCCACAATGTGTCTGCTTACACTGGTCTTTTCTGTCCAGACTAGGAAGCATCGATTCATACACAAAAATCATCAAATCTTACATCATTTCTTGCATACATTCAGCACACTCTTCTTTTGAGGGCATGAGCTGCAGAGTGACAGAAGCCCAACTTAATAGAATGTTTTTTTTTTCAAGATTACCCAGAGAACAGTAGGAAGTGCAACTTGTGCTGGCAAGTTCAGCCACCCTCAGGTTACTCCGAAACTAATACAAGCATTGTCTCTGGTGTGTCTGCACGCAATGAGAGAGGAAAGTACTCAGGGCAAATGGTTGGGACAGGGACGGATGGAGTCAAACCAGAAAAAATATAGTTTGAGGTAAAACCATGGAAGTGATTCATACATTTCTTTACCGTGTCTTTCCTTGGCACTTGGTCTTGTGGCACGCTTTGTGCTACCTCTGTTTGTGTTTTCACTCAAACTTTCTGTTCCTTATTGAAACCAGACTCAATCACTTTGAATTAAAATAACTTGATTGATTTTGATTGCTTTCCACATTTTGTAAATTGGCAAAGGAAAAGCAGAACTGTGTGATTAATCACAGCTATTGCTCAGCATTTTATAAACGGTTAAATGTGAATGCACCTGCAGAGAGACTCTCTGATTTCCATTTGTAATAAAACAGGCAGAAAGATCATGGTGATGCTCCTCGTGGGGGGGACCTCCCCGCAGAAGTTCTCCGCAGGAAACGGGAACCCACAGAGCGGAGATGGTTGATCAGCCCACCGGCCTGCTCCGATCTGCTACTTTTTAGAATTTTCCAGTGGACAGTGCCACCTGCTACCCAGTCTCTGGTGACCAGCGCTCAGGAAAGAGTCCCGTGTCTTAGGCGCTGCCGTCCCGCTTCGCTCCCTGAGTGTCTTCCTGAGTTCTCTGTCTGTAGAGCTCATTGACTCATTGCATGCTTCGAGGCAGAAGCAGAGCCTCCCTACAGTGGAGCAGGCTGCACGAGTTCCTTCCACACCCATGGAGCAAAGCAAGACCTTATCTCCTCGACACAGAGTTTCTCCCTAAAACAACACCATGCAGCCAAGACTGATGAGGACCAAGTTAGAGGAGATGCAGCTGGAAGCTCCCATGATCACATGGATTGAGGACTATCTTGACAGTTTGTGAGACTGCAGAGCTGTGTCTGACACCCTGACAAGCAACACCGGAGCACCTCAAAGAACAGTGCTGTCTCCCTTCCTATTTACCACCTACACAGCTGACTTCCAGTACTACTCTGAGCCATGTCACCTTCAGAAGTACTCGGATAACACAGCCATAGTCGGGTGCGTAGAGAACGGACGGGAGGATGCCTACAGGGGCCTTGTGGAGTGTTTTGTCAGGTGGTGCGGGGAGAATCACCTGCAGTTGAACATAGCCAAGACTATGGAGATGGTGATAGACTTCAGCAGGAGTGAGCCCACGCCCTCCCCAGTCAGCATCAGTGGAAAAGATGTGGACATAGTTTGATCCTACAAGTTCTAGGTGTCCATCTGGACAACAAACTGGAGTGGTCCACTAACACGGAGGCTGTCTACAAGAAGGGCATGAGCAGACTTTACTTCCTGAGGCGCCTCAGGTCCTTCAATGTTTGCAACAGGATGCTCCACATGTTCTACCAGTGTGTCATGGCGAGCACAATCTTCTTTGCTGTGGTATGAAAAACGTATTAAAAAAGCTGGGTCTGTCGTTGGTTCCAAGATAGCCAGCTTGGAGGAAGTGGCAAGTGACAGAATGCTGGCTAAACTGCTGACCATCATGGGCAATCCTTCCCACCCTCCCTATAAAAACGTGGATAAACTTGAGAAGCAGCTTCAGCAGCACACTCCTCCGACCCCGCTGCTCAAAGGAGCGGTACAGGAAGTCATTCCTGCCATCCACCATCAGACTATTTAACTCTGTGGTAACTGCCAGATAAAGAAGAGAAACCACACTGGTGATTCTCTGCTGGTGATCTTCAAACCCCAGTTACTTTAACTCAGTATTTTACTCTGTTGTATACCTTCCAAAGTTATCTGTTGTGTATATGTATGCAAGTTTGAACTCAGAAGCTATGTGTACATATCTACAGTCTTTTTTTTCCCTGTATATTGTGCATTCCATTTTATTAGGCCGTTATGACGCTCGTACAACTGAATTTCCCTGCGGGAATAAATAAAGTTCATGTTAATCTTAAAAATGCACATGCTCAAAACACACACTGCACACTGCAGCCAGGGATAATTGGCAAGTCCCACTTCTGAGATAGAGAAGCACCAATCCTCCATGAGGAAGTACGCTGCACCACAGAGGCCCGGTGGACGTGGACGGAGAAGGAAATGTCAGTGAGGTGCCAAACAAAACCCTAAAAACTTAAATAAACTCCTGAGTTTTTTTAGATGAGGAGTCCTGCTTTCACATCCTCTCTTAAAAAGATCACAAAAGTTCCCATTACTGAAACCACCATGAGAAGGTTTTGACCAGGCCAGAGAAATGGAGCACAGATGATCTGAGTTAGCCACGCCCACTGAGTTAGATGGGACAGTTTGACAGAAAATGTATTTAAATGGTGTGACCCAGAAAATGAAATGTGTCATTAAATCATGAAATAAATACATGTTTCTTAAATAATTTAATATTGAATTTAATGAAATACTGGCACATTTAAAGACACTTTTAATCATTTAATGCCAATTTAAAATAGTTAATGACACTTTTATTTAACAATTTAATGGCATATGTATTTACTTAAGATTGTCTCTTCCTGTCTGCACTGGGACCATGAAATAAATAAATATGTAATTCAATGTTTAAATGTGCTTTTAATGGCAATTTTAATTCATTTTCTAAACTGTTCACAGGGCTGCCAGAGCCTAACCCAGCTACTCATGGGTGAAGGCAGGGGACACCCCTGGACTGGTCGCCAGTCTGTTGCAGGGGCCACAGTCAAGCACTCCACACAGATAAGGTCCCCCATTGGTGATGCTGGTTCCCCCAGCTGGGACTTGAACCAGGAACCTTCTTACTGTGAGGCAAGAGCGCTTACCACTGTCCCACCATGCAGCCCAAATATTTCAATACCACATATATTTAAACTTGTATTTATTGATTTCCAATTCTATTTAGAAGAAACAGTGTTTCTCATGCACAAAGCACTTTAGCCCAGACTGAGGTCTGTCTGTCTTCAATGCAGATGTCAAGCAGCATTTCCTGGAACGTCTCACACAGAGGATCATTGAGGAAATCACATAACCGAATTTTTTGTTTGTGTGTGGTTTTTCTGAAGCACAATAACATATTTATATCCTAACCCTGGAGTGGTAAAGGTTGATTTTTATCAAACAGAAAAAATACAGAAAAACTATACACCCAGAAGATGAGCAGAATGAGAGTGTGGGCAGGGAAAGGGAAGAGTGCAGCTTCAAGATGTAACAGTCTCTCATACAAAAACACTTCAAACAGTCTAAAAACCACTTGAAAAAGCCAATCATAATGTCTGTTCAGTTATAACATTAGTGTATTTAGTGCAAAAAGCATATATTATAAAATACCTATCATTATTTGTGAGCTATAGACCCAACATAAATGTAGGAAAAAGGACAGTGGCCTATTAGGTAGCTAACTTTTGTTCCCAAAAACACTAAAATTTCCAGTACATATCTTTTTTTTCTTCAAAATTACTTTTAAATTTGACAATTTAAGAAAGCAATAGACTTATGAATAATTCACAAAGTACTATTGGCGATGCACTTTTTTTTTTTTCCCACTCAGACAATGTAACGCACATCTGGCCTGAGTGTCGATGAGTTATCCAGCACCAATCACCTGGACCTGTGTCCTGCCTTGTTGAAGTTGAAATGACCATGTCTGATTGCATTAGAGCTGAGAGAACACCTGCTTTTCATGAGCATTGTACCATTTACCTCCAAAGCCATTGGGAGTCTGTACTTGATGCAGTAGCTTGAAAAGGTTGGATTGGTTTTAATTGTGAACTTTAAGACCTTATTTTTGTCATCACAGTGTTGTTGTAGTGCTCACTTATCCGATGCCAAAACTACAACAACAAAACAAATTCTCAGGCATGCTTTGTATTTTTTTACGTCAAATGTGCACTGACGACATTTCCACAAATGTGGGAACAGTTGTGAAAACTGTTCCTGAGAGGCCGGTGACATTAGGTTTCTCTGTTAGCTCAGAGCCACAGTCACTCAGTCCTGACTCTGAAAATGCATGGTGATTCTCTAATATATAAAAACAGAGTTTGTCTTAAAAATATTTCATTCTGTTTATTCATTCATTTTCCAATCCGCTTCATCCCTTTCGGGGTCACGGGGTTGCCAGAGCCTAACCATGGGCAAAGGCAGGGGATACCCCTGCCAGTCTGTCGCAGGGACCACAATCACACACCCATGCACACTCACATTAGGGACAATTTAGAGTAACCAATTAACCTGTGAAGCATGTTTTTGGACGGTGGGAGGAAACCGGAGTTCCCGGAGAAAACCCACGCATGCACGGGGAGAACATGCAAACTCCACACAGAAAGGTTCCCTGATGACACTGTATCAAGTCCCCCAGCCAGGACTTGAACCGGGAACCTTCTTGCTGTGAGGCAGGAGTGCTAACCACTGCTCCACCATGCAGCCCAATCGGTTTATAAAAGGTGAAATCCCAGCATAGTTTGTCTCAAGGCACAATGCAAAGAATGATAGAAAAGCATCAAACCAAGCAAAGGCGGTTTAATATTTACACTTGCTATAATTTATTCTGTTAATTCTATTCATTTCATGTGGCACCACAATTATTTTTTTGCTCAATATCTATTTATTTATTTTTTTACATTTGACTCTTTTGGTTTTAATCCTTAATGCACTTAATTGTAAAAGACCATCTTTTTGCAAAACTGAACTCAGTTTGACAAACCAAAGATGACTATGAAATGTACTTATTTAGGTTTCCATGACTCATCTTTCAGTGATCACTTTCAACACTACCTCAGTTACTACTACAACCATTAGGAAATAACATGTTTCTCAGTATGTTGCACAACAACCTGCTGACAATATATTCCATACATGGAAGTAATATCTTTTTCAGTATAATATAATACTGCAATTATTGCAGTTGTGTTGCCTTATAGTTTAATACAAATGTTTATATGTTAATAGAGGTTGTATTGAAATGTTTAAAAAAAAAAGAGAAAAGTAAAGTTACCGGAAAAATAACTTCCGGTTTGTCAGGCAACGTTCGATTTCTGGCCTCATGTAAACAGAGCAGACGAAATCCAGCATGGGATCCTAATATCTGTCGCCAAACTTCCACACTAAAGTACTGACTAGGCAATGCTGTAAGTTTGTATGTTTGTTTACATTCAGGGTAACATATTTTTGTATTATTTGGATAGTACGTTTACTCTAAAGCAGGGGTTTCAAACTGGCGGCCTATGGGCTATTTGCAGCCCCCACGATGATATTTTGTGGCCCCCACCTTAATATGAAAGTTTCATGTTAGTGCGGCCCTCAAGTTTTGTATGAATGACACTTATACAGTGGTGTGTGCGGAGTTGATGAACCGACCAATCACAGTTGAGTATATGGCTCTTGGGGGCGTGACATTGATTGGGCGTTGTCACACTCAAATCTGTGTAAGGCCTGACCATTCTGAGTATTTGCAAACATGGCGTCATTTTTGCTAAAGCATTTTATGGTCAGTGTATGTCTGCAAATGTTTACAACAATAAAAACATTTTAAAATGTTTATAAGAATAAAAAGGTTAACTTTAATGTTTAAAATAACAAAATAGCTACCAGGAGCTGATCTTTTTCAAATATTTATCAATACATTTTTTTGATAATGAATTACAAGGTTTACAATCTTGAATCAATAAACATACAAAAATATACAAATGACGAGTGTAACTATAATTCAGATTACTTAGGTGTCATGTGGACACATAGAGGAAGTGATGTCATGTTTGTTCATGTGCACAGAATGATTGGGTAGACCACATTGATGAGTTCCTTACTTTCCTTTGATGTCAGGTATGTGTAATGCTAGTTTTGATCTCCAATGAACGGTGCAATTCTTTTACTCACCACAGTTTTAATTCAACCATAACTTGTGGCACTTGGAAGCTCTTCTAAGTGTGCAGCAATGAGAAGTAGGGAAGAGAAGTCATGTTCAAAAGAACCCATGGATGGAGGTTAAAGAACTGTAAAATTTAAGTTTTATTTTGTGTTTAACAGTTTAAATGTAACTGTGTTAATTGAACTTTGTTAATAAGGATGTTTAAATCTGAATACATCAGATATAGAAGAGTAAATAAACAGAAAACTGACATTTATTACTGATTTCTTTACTTGTTTATTTTCATTTGTTTACGTGTTTGTTGATTGAGTTTTTTTTTTAGAATTTTGAACAGTGAACAATACAGTACAGTACAGTACATGTTCTGAAGGGATGTCCCCAAGGAAGTTATATACAACTTGTTTACACCAGGGTCCTTTTTAATATTGCTTTGTGTTATAAAAAAAATGAGAAGTTTGGATTTTTTAATTTTCGGATTCAAATTGGCAGTGGCTCCCAAAGACCTACGAGCTGTGCATGTGTGTATGCGCTGAGGTTGTGGACCGGCCTCAACCCGACTCTGCCTTCACCTTCCCCAAGGTTATTAAATGTTACTATTGTTGTAAATGTAGAGTTTAAAACCCCTGCTTTAAAGTGTATTTCATGCTCCTTTTTTAGAGTAGACTGTATCTTGTATATTTTTAGTTTTCACCATCTGAAGAAAAAAATTAAAAACTCAAAATGTTCCTTGTACTTCTGGTCTTCTTCAACGGTTTATCTGCGTGTTAAAGTGGTAACATAACAGCCGTTTTCATATATGGAAGTATACTATGCAATATATCCTGATTTACACGAAAATGTCCTATAATATATTGACTGATATTCTGAAATATTACATACAGTTTATTGTTATTTATGTTGAAATGTCCTGCAATTCATTGACTGATTTACTATGCCATATGTCACATCACAACATCAAATAACATAAGTTAAATATAAGTTGAAAGAGGTGTTATAAATACAGTGCCTTGCAAAAGTATTCAGGCCCCTTGAAATGTTCAACCTTTTGCCACGTCTCGGGATCCCCCCAGTGTAGGAAATGGCTGGGGAGAGGGAAGTCTGGGCGTCTTTGCTTAGACTGCTGCTCCCGCGACCCGGTCCCAGATTAGTGCGAGATGATGGATGGATGGATGCAAATATATTTTTCTTTTGTAGGGAAACTGTTAAAATATAAAGAAAATCATTTAAAAGGGACCCAGATGACTGATCACCTTACAACCATGTGGCCAATTAGTATCCCTGAAGTCTGGCTGGCAGAGCTTCATGCTGCTTTCCTGAATGTTTTCCTTTCAGTCCACCAATAGAAGAGATGGATTTTTGAAGTTAAACAGCTTCATGCAGAATCTTCAAGCTAAAGCAGTTTTCCACAGTAAGTGCAGGTTGCTTGAAGACTGCTCTGAAAAGCTGCTTCCAATGTTTACAGCGTCACACAGCTGTGTGGTTGGTGCATGGAACCAGATCTTTTCATTTAGTTTGAGACCACTGTGGTCTTCTCAAGGAGAAAGTGAAAATTCCGCGAAGAAGAAAAAATCCTCCCATCAATAATCACTTTAATGAAATGCAAACATTTCTGACACAGATCCAGAGCCACACCTGGCTGTTTTAGAAGCATCTCCACAGGTCAGAGGTCAGGTGACCTCATTTTCTGGAAACATAACACCAAATGTGTGCAAACAACATGTTTTCCACTGTTCAAGCTTCAGAAAGGAAACCTATTTTACAACATTAAAGTCAGATGGTCAGGTTTCTGCAGTTACTTTCGGATCTGTGCTGTAAGGCACTTGCATAGTACCTGATTTTTTTCATTGATTCATGCAAAATGTTAAAAGGGAAGTGGCGCATAAAAACAAGTCTCAACGCCAGCAAGTTTGGCACCGACTCCATCTGTCTGTTTTGAACCTTATGGTCTTCTGAAGTTTGTCGCGTGCTAACCTTGTGCAAACCACCTGGTCCTTCTTCTCCTCGAGGAAGATGCAGGATGACATAGGCCATTACTCATCCCTGTTCTGGATTACTCACACCAGTCCTCCCTTGTTTTTCTAAAGCATTGTTTTAGTTTGAGAACAACCTCATCACAGACACTTCTGAAGAGGCCCACTGGCCACACATCTCTCACCTGTGGGGTTTGAGCAGGAGCAATGCCAGGCTCTCTTTTCTCTGCAGTTACACCTGCAGCACCTGAATGAGATGCATGAACAACAAATTACAAAGACACAATTACGTAAGTCCAAAAACAATACCAGATGGTAACAATGAAGAAGATACCACTTCAAAGCTCTCAAATGAGAGCACAGATATCAAATGACTGAGAGACTCACGCATATGTGCCCTATTTGACCACATTTCTGCAGGATCTCAGGTTAGGCTGCCCCACATTACATAAGGAGGAATGCTGGTTTCATCTTGCTTTTGATTGATGCCCTACTTTTTTTCACAGTGTTTTCTTTGGCCTGAGAAAAAAAGACTCTTGTCTTTGTTGTATTAATGACTGCTGGAACCAGATATTGCATGTAGGTGATTTCCAACAGAGCTTCAGGAGCAGCACTCTCATGCCTCACACAGACTCACTCAGAGGCTAAGTCTGTCAGGGGTGTGTGTCAGTTTGCATCTACTGCTGCTCATTAGCTGCGTTTCCATCACAGAGATGCGCAAAACTTTATTGACATTCCAGAAATGACGAAAAAATACAATTTCGCAATGACACTGCATCCATTAAATCATAATTCTACAAATAAACACAAAGCAACTCATGCGATAAGTCATTCAAAACCACGGGAATGGATGAGATCTAGTATTGTTTTAAACTGATTCTCAAAAAGAGAGCATTTAGGTGACGTCACGGCTTCTGGAGACCGCATGCAGGGTAGCCAGACCATAGATAATATTTATAAATGTAAACAGACGCACGAGAGAAGCCTGTTCAGCGGTATTAAAAGATAACCATTCTAACAAGTGAGCAGTTGGTTCATTTTTTTCTGTTTGACAACATAAGATCCATTCAGATTTCTGTCACGGCTCCAGCGCTCATCATCATCTGTCAAAGGAGACGTCTGCGCAGATCATGGAGCTGCAAGCGTAACAGTTCCTCCCAGGTGGGAGCGGTTATGAATGAAGCGATTTTAAGGAAATCTTGGTTGGTGATTTTACAGAGGAGCTGTGACTCCAACAATTCCGTTTGACACGAAACTTTTAATGAGCTGTGGCACTGCGGGGCCTCTAGTAGCATCCACTGTGCAGCGCTCAGCGCAGCCACTTCCATCCAAGCGCATTTAATTTAAAAACAAGTGTTTCCATTGCAGTTTTGCGAAATATGTCCATTTTGATACGCCCCAAAAACCACCTCCACCAGGTACAAAAACTTTTTTCGCTATATGCAAGTTTTTTCAAAATTGTGGTGTTTCCATTCAGCGAATTTACTATCGCAAATCCAAATTGCGCAATTTCAGAGGTATTGGAAACACGACTAATGAAGCTTAAGCTTTTGTTTGTGCACACATAATTTTTAGCTAATTTAAAAAATTTTCATCATGCTTATGAGGGAAAAAAAATTAAACCAGATTAGCGTAAACTGTGAACCTCCAGCAATGGCTCTCTTATCAGGACTTGAGATCACATGACTGTTGTCAAGCTTTCTTTCTTCATGACTGCCTTGAGATATAGGAACCCCCCCCACACACACACAGTCTGTATGCTTAGTCACCATTTCAGACCAAATAATTAGTTTGACCATTCAAGTTTTGATTTGTATCTAAGTTATCGCAACTCTTTGAATGTTTTGTGAAAAAAACTAACCAAACGTCAAAGTAAAAAAAATTTAAAAAAATCAAAAATCAAAAAAAAAATCAAAGTATTCAGAAATTATTTTCTGTTTTGCTTTTGTTTAAAGTTCAGGTTGTGAGAAATCTTGGTTTTCTCTGAGGATACTATCACTGGCCACTTTATTAGATGCACCTCGCTAGTACCGGGTTGGACCCTCTTTTGTCTTCAGAACTGCCTTAAGGGGCTCACACACCCAACGCAATTCGCACAGCAGAGGAAGCCAGTTTCAATGTAAAGTCAATGGTTTAGACATGAATTGAGGTTCTGCGGTGCAAATTGAGCAGCCGGAGCGGTGCAAAAGTCTGGAAACAATGTGAATTGAGTGGCGCAAATTCAGTAGTAAAAAAATCTAAACTCTGGGGAGGTCACCTCATCTTTGTCAACCAGAGACTCAACTTTGGGTATGTGATGGTTTCAGTGACAGTGGGTAGACTACACATCCAAAATGGTGGATCGGATCTCCTGAACTTTCATTCTTTTTCTTAACCTGACATATCCCTTTTGGGACAACTGGGTTTCCTGAACCCTCCCCGCTACTGTCTTCTACACGGTCAGAGAGAGACGGAAACACCACTGAAGCGGCCGTCACCCAGACACAGGGGGCTGAAGCTCACTATACCCAGAGAACCTCTAAATCAGGGGTGCTCACACTTTTTTTGTATGCCAGCTACTTAAAACTAAAAAAATAATGTGAAGTTTTCATTTTTTAGGTGAGAGGAGCTGGGTGCGGGATGCAGTATGTCTGTAAATGATCCCATCCTCACGCTTTTTCAGTTTGTGTTTTTCTCTAAGTAATGCTGCAACTTTGCTGCTTAGATGTTTTCCACTTTTTGGCCATTGTTTTGACTCCACAGAACGCACAACATTTCCTAGGACTGCATCCTCTTGAGCCCTTTTCAAGACTAGTTTTGGCAGATAGTCAATGAGTTGGCACAACACTGTTTGATGTTCAGGAGACCAGTTAATTTTTTGTGCTCAGCTCAACTGGTCCACATTACTTTGTTTCCTTTTGAATTGTTTCTTTGGATTTTGTTTTGCTGTGTCTGTTTTTTCATTACTCAGGAGGTCATATAAAGGCTTTGCTATATGGGAGAAGTTTGGAATATAACTGCAGTAGTATGAAACAAAACGTAACAGCTTTCTCAACTCTCCAACTTTTGTGGGCTGATTGTGTTTCAGGGCTTGCACTGGGGCAACATCAGCAGAGTCCCATTGTATAGCCCTCTTATTTGACTAACCTGCCAAGAAAACATATATTTTGCTTGGAAACCTCACATTCATGAGGAGTCAACTTTACTCAGTGGCTTCTGTGTTGGTGTAAGACATTTCTGAGATCCTGGAGGTGATCTTCAAAAGTCTGTGAATGAACAAGATCATCATTGAGGTAAGGCAGACAAATATCATCCCTGAATCCCCAAAAACACTCCTACATTGATTTTTGGAATGCTGCTGTAGCTGAGAACAATTCTTACCCATTAGACGAGACCCCAGGGCGTGATAGATGCAGTGAGGGGATGGCTGGATTCTTTCAGGAAGCCCTGGCGATATGCCTTGCCTTGATCAAGGATTGAGAACCAGACACGTCCCTTCAGACTGTTTAACATGTCCTGTATGCTGGGTATAGAGGTGGCAATCGGGTATTGACTTTTTGTTCAGCTTCCTAAAGTCACAGCACAAGCAAAAGCCCCCATGTTTTTTTTTTTTTGCAGACAGACAATGGGATTCACTTAAGATGACTTTGATTTGGTTATCCAGCCCCTGTTTAACATTTTCCAAGTATTTCACTTTATACATTTGCCATTAATTTGCTTATGAGTTCAAAACCTATTATTGTTTTAAAATCGTTTTGTCTTTTTGAGTTTAAATCTACTAATCTGTCTGAAGAAAAGGACACAGCACGAATGTATCATGCATTCCCGTAGCAAAGCAAAATGGAAAATGAGATCTCGTTTCTGTCACATTTACATCTCCTAGACATAAATGAGTTCTATTTGAGACTAAACTGGTTTTCTCATTCTTCTCAAATATCTCTCCTGAGAAATAAGTCTCACAGTGAGCAATGTGTGAAATCTCAAAATTATCTCAAAACTGTCTCTTTTCCTGATCTCAAAAAAGAGAAAAATGAGACATATTTTGTTGATCTCAAGTATGTCTCAATATGATATCCTTACTTCAAACACCTAACTCAGTTATGTCTCAGTGAACGATATGCATAGTTCTCTCTTGCTGCTCAAAAATTTAGATCTCAGTTTAGTCACTTTTTTCCTTCTCTCAGCAGAAATAAAAATGAGAGTAGTAAAGGTCTCAAATATGTCTCATTATGACGCGATCACAGTTCATATTGAGAAAATAATCAATTATGACATATTTTCATTAAACTAACAAACATTGTTTATTTTTTACACATTTCATATAACTCATTTACAATTTCAAGCTAGAAAATTATACCATTAAGACAGTCATGATGTGCTCAAAAGACATCTTTTTGAAACTTAAAAAAAACCATGAAATTTCAAGATAACATTGCAGTGTTGATTAAAATAAAAATTCCTTTTGACAGTTGTGTAAATATGTCAATGAATACAGATTTTTGTCAGTTACTTTATGACAGTTTACATAAGCCATAATGATCAAAAGGCACTCTGCCACTGTTATTGTTGCATTGTCATATAATGGTTTGTTTTTGTGTCCTTTACATTTGAATCTTCAGCACACTCCTCACTCAAACCCTCACTGAACATATGTCCATCGTCATACGTCCAATCCCCCACATCAGGGAGAGCTTCCTCAAATGATTGAAATGGAGTATACTCAGCATTGTCATGAAGTTCATTAATTAGGCTATCAGGAGGATGGCTGATGTGGAAGATGGTTCTTCGTTATCTTTGGCAGTCGACAGTTGAAACGCTCGCTCGTGCCACACTTTGTTGTGCTGTTAATAAAACAGAATAAAAATCATTAAGCTCATGACGCAAAACTTGCATGGTCTGCATTGGTCCCAGTCTGTATTTCCCATTCTTCATAATCTAATCGTTTTGTCATATTTTAGCAGGATCTACTCAGTGATAAAACATACTGTGCATTATTAGACCAACAGACAAGACGGTGAGAGTACCTGGCCACAGTTGAGAGGGTTGATAGTCCGAAGTGAGTGTGGCACATGGTGCATGGACATCCGATGGTTGGATATGTTCCCTCTGAAGTGGAGCATTTTGGGCTCCTCCAGGAGGCACCACCTCCTGCTGTGCTTCTTTGCTGCTACCTGCTGACACAGACACATATCAATGGATCACACCTCCTGATCATACACCTTCCTGGAACAAGGTTCACTTGAAATTATTCAAAGAGTTGCATTTTGCTTACAAGACATTTAGTTTCAATTAACAAAGAACCCGTATTGTAAGAAACTTTGCAAAATTCTAAAGATAAAAAGAAAAAAGAGAATACATGTAAAACAACAAGAAGCAAATTGACAGAAATGGAACACGCTAAACAAATACTGCTAATAGGGTGCATATTTTTTCTCACAAATCTTGATCACATCTGTGTGTTCTTGATAACATGTAACACACAGTGTTGAATTCAACTCATTACAACACACAGAATAACGAAAGGTTTTGGGACCTTAGGTGAATGAATAGTTGGGCAGGGTTTGTCAGTATATATATGATACCAGCTGACAGTGACAACACTGTCAATAAGAAATTGAATGCCATGACTGTTTCTTTAATGTGCAACTTTAAGCAGGACAGGAAAAAACAATTGCCATGCTATGGGACCTGTGATTTTCAGAACAACGGTGTTCAGAAAATCTCTCTTCTCTGTGCTTAAGACTGGGGGTAATTAACCAGGTTAGCAGAGCAGGTAGCTTAGCACACAAGTTTGATTCCTTTATGTCTAGCAAAAATAAAAAAAGACAATAAATGCTGATCTGATTGTATCCACATAAAAGACACATGCATAACTTACTGAAATGTTGGTGATCAGTCTCCTCATGAAAATTGGTGGCTGTTGAAAGAGATGACTGCGAGGAGGAAAATAAGGTATTTGTCTACTGCAAGTTTCGTTGAAACATCGCTTTGCCAGGCTACTCACCGATTGTGCAGTCCTTCTTGGTCGTTTATTTGAGTCTCCTTCATTACCAGTCCTCCTCCATTGTTTTCCAGGTTTTCGTCTGCTCATTTTGACACTTCAATACTATATAAATGCATGATGAAATATCTAAATCAAGTGTTTAGTAATCACACATTTTCTAGCAAGTGTCAGTTTTATATCGTTCCACTTGAAAATCTAGCTGCTCATTTTAGTGCAGGCAGCTGTGTGGCCAGATCTCTCCCCAACTTATTGTGAACGGTGTATTATATAAAACTTGGACCTGCGTGTATTAGCTAGGTATCATAGCTAGGTAATCGCCATTGGATGCATTTATATCTCTATCTTCGCAACACGGTGATGTTACTCTCGTGAGGTTTAACAGAGTGCGTTATTTCGGAAAAGTAAAACAAGTTACACTACTTACTCTTAGTAGTTCTTCTTAACACGCTGTGCTGTTTCATCCATGCCTTTTAGATGAGCACATGATCGTGCTTCTTCTTCTTCTTTTGCTGGTTTTTGGCGGTAGACGCAAAGCTAAAGCTTTTCGGTGCAGTTCCGCCGCAAGGGATCTGTCGCAAATCTCGCGAGAGTGTACTGTGGCCATAGAGATGGGTCATAAACACGGTACTCTTTATCCGTCCTTCTGATTTTTGCAAATGTCGTGTCAAAATGTTCAGAACAGATGTATCTTGTTAAAAATTGGACCAATGTTTACTTCCGTTTATTGTGGACAGATCAAAAGTCTGTAATTTGTGTTCACGCTTCTAATGTAAACTGTCTTCGGTGCCCGTTTTATACCATGCTTGGCCTGTGGGGGCAGCACTGTAATATCACATGACATTTAGCCTGTCGAAGAAGAACCCTTCTCAGGAGAAAGTGCGGGAAAGATACAACAGTGAGCAGGAGGGAAATGTCCGTTGACTGTTGAAGCTGCAGGTTTTGTTCCAGCATCACAGAGACTAAGAGAGGTAAGAATCGCAATATATTATTTAGTTAACAACATGAAGTTGCAAAGAGGTGAAATATTTAACTTATTTAGACCGAAGTACCGATGGAAGATGTGGGTAGCATTAACGGTGTCTGTCCAACAAGTACCTAGCGCAATTTTTTTTAACTAGTTTAAAATGGTAAATGGCGTAGTATACTCGATGTACGTTAATCGCCTTAACTTTTGGCGCCTTAACTTTCACATGCTTGAGATTAATGCTCAGGATATAGTAACACCGACAAACGCCGAACTTTTTTAAATTCAGACTGTTGGAGATTGTATGGTTAGCTTTTCGTTATACGAAAAAGTAGCACATGCTTTTTTTTTTCTATTAACAGGATGAAAAAGAAGGAAATGCCAGCAAAAAAAAAAAAAAAAAGGCTACGAGTTCCAACCCAGAAAATGAAGGACCGAGAGATCACCCCTCAACCAAAAGAGCAATCTAGTAAGTGTTTATGTGTTGGTGGTTTCTCTTAAATAGACTGACTTTGTGTTTTGCTGTAATGGTCATAAAATTTTGTACCGAATTAGTTTTAAAAAATGTGATACCTGTTATTCTATTATTTTGATCAAAGGGAAATTTTCTGTCTTGCTTTCCTTCTCTTGCAGGGTGTTTTGCATTTGTCAGATGGGAAGATGGTTATACTGGCAAAATCTTGACAAGCTTTGATATTTTGGCAAGAGATGAAGGTTCTGTGAAGCTGCAAGATCTTCGATCAGGAGATTCTGTTTTAGCAAAGTGGTCAGATGGTAAATTTTACAAGGCCACAGTTGAATATATTTCTGAGGACAATCAGTCTAAGCAGCCAAAAGGCCACCAAACTTCACAGAAGTTTTTTTTAAACCTCCTAAAAGAGGATGAACAATCCCAACTCATCAGGGTCTGACACAGTAATAATAAGTAGGAGCCCACTGTCTGAACATGGTGAAGAAGTCACAGCCTTGAGTCATCACCTGATGGGGGACACGCAACAGGCCGCAGCTCTGCTGGCACACCACCTAATGGGTAGGCTTGTTATAATGATTAAATCCCCAGAGCTCCAGTTTAAAACTTTTTATCATGATCTGATTTGGCAAAGTTCAAAACAAACAAAACATTTTTTTTTTTACAGCATTTGGATAACTTACTGTCCAATCGGTGATCATAGAGTTACTTCAATTAGTAGTAGTTGAATGACAAATACAAGTTTTACTTGTATTTTGCTAAAATGTTTTGTGACTGAAAAATTCTACCTAGCTCTTTGAATTTTGGGATAAAAGTTTTGAACTAATTTAAATTCTTATAAGTTAAAGTGTCACAACACATTGTGAGCTTGTAGATGATCAATTTCTTTGGTCAATGTTTTGGTCATTGTACAACTATTTTCATTGTTATTACTGGCCATACATTAAAACAGTAGATGTTGCTTTTGCCACTGCAGTTAATTGTAGTTAGTTGGTTAACATGCCGGTTATTTCAGTCTCTTCAGTCAGTCTGTTATTTTTTTCCATATCTATTCTGGCTAAATTGTGTTTTCAAAAATATAGTGTAGGTTTCAATGTAATTTAATGATAGGTCTAACAGAGGGGGAACTACTGGTCCATCGCCCTACGGAGACCATACACCCAGCCCATCACCGAATGACCTTGGCACCTCTCATTCATCTTCCCACGGAGTCCATACACCCAGCTCATCAACGTATGGCCTCAACACCTCTGACCCACACCCCTATGGAGGCAATACACTCAGTCCATCATGGTATAGCAACACCTCTGGTCCACCCCCCTATGGACACCATACACCCAGTCCATCATGGTATAGCAACGCCTCTGGTCAATCTTCCTACGAAGACCATACACCCAGCCCACCAGCACGTGACCTCAACATGTCTGGCCCTTTACCTGGTGGAGGTAATGCAGCTGGTTTGCCTGCTGGCGGAGTCAATCCGCCTGACAGTAGAAAAGCAGCTAGTCTGCCACAGGCCAGGAGAGATGCAAGCAACTTGTCTGACCAGAGCAACATCATTCCTGGACTGCAAGCACAAAATTCATGGACACCGTGCGATGGATGTAAGGAGGAGGTTGAAATAATCCTACACAAAAAGAGACGGATTGATGAAGTCATCGCAAGAATAGGCAAGTCATTTTTTCCTAATTCACTAATTGTTTTCTTTATTTATATTAGCAATTGGACCTTGAAGACATATATATATATATATATTACTATTTGAATGATCTTTTTAAAAAAGCAGAAGAGGGATATGGTATAACCCCACCTTCCACCAGACGTGTAAGTGGCAGGTAACATAATAGACGCGTTTGATTTGCAAATTCAGCTGCATGTCCCTTCCCGTCATGAACATTTTAGAGACATATCATTCATGAAAGCGTTCCATGAGATCTCGAAATAACGGGAAAATTGCGAATATGATTTCGTCAGTACACACAACAACCAGCAGGGAGAAAGATGGCAACATGTAAAAGAATATTTCATTTTATGTCAGGGAATATCTGAAATTGGACAAGGAACAACCGATTCAAATCTTGATGGTCATCACTAAAAGTTAATATGTAAAAAAAAAAAATTTACTGAGTTACGTTTTAGAGGTCTGCTCCTTCTGAGTGCTTTTTAGTTTAGCTTCACAGGTAAGGTATTTTTTCTTAGTCAAGCAAACATAAATCTGCGTATCTACATCGTTGAGAAACTTCCAGCTATTTTACTTTGTTTTGATCTCTTCTCTTCCTCTTATCTAACTTTGAACTTGAAGCATTTGAAAAGCGTAGAGCATAAAAATACAACTGCTGCGTAAATTTGGGAGAAGGACACAACACTACCCTTATGAGACGTGTGCGATTTGCTCTGCTTTGTACTCAGTGGAAACTGTACCATTGACTTGAATGGCAGCCATCAGCCACAGATTACTGTTCATTTACGTTACCATTTCTTAAATTTTTGATCGGGACTGTATCATGAAAAATGAAATTGCTTGCCACTAAAGTGGTGTAACCATTTCAAAGAGTACCTCTGTATTTTCTCACCTTTGGATTGTTTGTGCTATTTCTTTTGTCAGATCCAGACCAGGTCAGAGAGCTTCAGATTCTTTGCAACTTCATTGGAGAGACATCGTGTCAGCCCCTTTACCATCAGGCCAGCAAGAGCTCTTTCCTGGGTGTGGTGTGTTTATTGCATCATTCCGCCTTGCTGCCATGAATCACGTATCCAAACCACATTGCATGCGTCTGTTTCATGCACTTTTTGATCATTTCTTCACCGTTGAGGAGTGTCAAAATGCAGTCCCTTTTGGTCGCCCTGGAAATAATCCCTCCGGAAAGGAAGGAAAGCAGACCCTTGACCGTAAAAAAGTTGATGCAATTCTAAGTAAGTTTTTTTCACAATTAGACTTTTTATGCTAAAATTCAGGGAATAATGAGCATGTACAATCAGACTACAGTATAGTTTTTCGGTTTAAATATTTTTAGAGTCTAAAGAAGAGTCTAATGCTGCTACCCCAATACAAATGCTGTACTTATGATTCTGCCCAAATAAAATGTTAAGCATTTACATTCTTAGTATTGTTTTTACTGTTACTGTATATCAGTGGTCTACAAATCTGTTCCTTGGGGGCCACTATCCTGCATGTTTTAGATGTTTTCCTGCTCCAGTAGTTTAATTACCTCCTCAAGTTCTGCAGGAGGCAGTTAATCACCTGTTGATTCAAATCTGGGGAGCAAAGAAGCATCTAAACCTGCAGGATAGTGGCCCCTTGAAGACCTGGATTGGAGACCACTGCTATAGATATTACATTCTCAATTTTTTTTTATTTCTCAAATACATCTCAAATATCCTTCTCATATATGGCTTTGGTAAGACATGCAAGAGAAATTATATTGACATGAAAGAGACATTAGACACATTCATGAGATCTCTTTTAGAGCTCATTCTTCTCAGACTTGTCTCATAAGCATCTCAGATTCGTCTTATGTTGTTCTCTTGAATTCTCCTTTAAACAAACTAAGACATAATTGAGATCAGAGCCATACTACAATGAGATCTCTTCTGTTTCTCCCACTTCTTAAGTATTTCTCAAAAAGTTATCTCAATTCAACCTCATTTGTCTTAGTGATGTCTCGTCTCTTTTTAGCTTAACTCTTGCTCCTAAGGGACCCTTAGGAGAAATAATTCAGAAGCAAATTATTACAGAATGATACAAATATGAGACGCTCAAACTGATCTCAAGAGATGAGATTGAACATTTGAGCAACAGATTTTTGCTATGGGTTGTTTTAAGATGTTTTGCAAGCCTAACTAAACTTCAACACGGAGTGTTCCCAGGAACGAAAAAGAAACAAAATGTCAAGAAGAGGTGCAGAGATGTGAGACTGATGCTGAGAAAATCTTTATTCTCTCTTCCCACAGCTACAAGTCAAATGCTTCCCTCCTCCCTTTAGGACTTGCAGCTGATCTGTAATAGGGCACTTCTAAAATGAATAAAAAGAGGTTTGCGGCAGAGTTCTTGTAGAGCGAGCTGGAGGCTTGTAAATGAAAGGCTCCGTTTGCTCTCCTCGCGAGAAAAACTGAAACGGACTCATTCTGTCTTTCTCCCTTTTGCAGAAACAGATGTCTTGTATTATGTGAACCTGACACTTTTTAACAGGGGTGGGGTCATTCAATCTAATTTTCAACTGCAGAGAGGGAATTGTCCCTACGTCATACTCATGACTTGACCATCACGCGCAAAAGCGTCTCTCTCCTCCCTTAAAAGCTGCCTAACCTTTTCTTTCTCGGCTGGGGGAAGGTGCTCCAGGGCAATTGAAGGTTCCCAGGCATTCGGTAAATCCTTTCCAGTGAGGTCTGTTTTTTTACATTCGCTGTTTTCGCACTTTGTGTTTACATTGTTTGTCACTACCTGGCCAACAGTAATGGGTCTCATTTCTGCAGAGTAGATGACCTTGAGCCTTTGCATCTGTCCAAAAATAGTTTTACCTGGCAGCTGAATGTCATAAGTTGCACCGTTAGTAACTGGGCTACCCCACTCCGCACCTGTAACCCGTCTGGTAATTGACTGTATTGGCTCAGCTCAAACATTACATCCTATGAGTCTGTGAGGGTGCTAACTTTGATAAAACACTTGACTGTTTTAGACTGGCCAGCAGGAGCAATCATTCTGTCACAACCTAATTTTACAATACCATCTCCAACGCCACCCTCTATACTTTGCATCACTTCCAGGAAAACTTCCGTCTTTTTACAATCGAAGGAAAAGGCGGCGCTAACTGCACCACTGATTGCATCAGGGGATTCAATGCCCATTTGAAGGATCTGTTCAATCACATTAAATCCAATTATTGGTTGGTCTGCCACTCCTACTCCACATGCCACTATCAATGGGACCAGAAGCTCGATTTTCATGCATGCGTCTGTAGGAAGTTTAAAACTAATCTCCACCCACCCAGAAAATGGGATAAGTGTCTGGTTTACTGCCCTCCCATCCAACACATCTGGACCAACTAACTCAGCTAGATCCTAGACTACCATATTTGGCGTGTTTCACTGTCACCAAGTCTCATTCACGAGGCAGACCTGCGACCCTGTGTCTCATAAAACTTTAGTCTCCACATCATTAGGTGAGCAGCTAATCTCACATTTTTTTCCCAGTCAGGTTGAGAAGCTTTGATCTGCGATTAGGGGATAGTAGATTGACACCAATAGTTTCTTTTTCCAGGAGTTTCTCTGGTTTAACTGCCAACTTTGCCTCTATCTTCTGAATACTGTCTGTAACTAGCTTGGTAATTTCTTGTGTCTCTGCTGGTGTGGATATGGTGATGACAATAGTAGAAGCCATATTTTCTTGCCCTGTACCTTGTATAGCATTTTCTAGATCTGCAGTCCCATAACATGTGGCCACTCCTCCCGCATTTGAAACAGTGGCTGCATTGATCTCCATTATTAGCATTTCCTGTTGGCTCCAAAGTTGAAAGGGGCTTGGGGAGACTCCAGAATGGCTTTCTTAATCCATTTCACCTTTTTGCTGTGTTACCATGTAAAGAAGCTCTGATTTAGTGTGGGTTGTTTTCTCTTGAATAGGAAAATGTCCAGAATAATGTTTTCTCACACGCTGCTCAGGAACACATTCAGTGCAAAGTATTGTTTGTGCCTTCCTGCCTACATACTGAGCGGGCATTCCTGATCTGATCACCTGGGTCAGATGGTCAGGTAACATACCTGACCACCTGCTCTGTACCTGACTCTGCCTCTTTTCCGCCTGTCCTGACCTGTTGCCTAGATTATTGCTCTGAGTTAATAATAATGGACTTTTATCTGAGCTTTTCTCCTGTCTGCCTGTCACTTTATAAAAAACATGTTGCAAGAGGAGCCAGCTGTTTGCCTGTTTGTAACCCTATCAGCTGGAACAAGTCTGGCTGTTCTCCTCTGACCTCTGCCATCAACAAGGCATTTCTGCGCACAGAACTTCTGCTCACTGGATATTTTCTCTTTTTCAGACGATTCTCTGTAAACCCTAGAGATGGTTGTGGGTGAAAATCCCAGTAGATCAGCAGTTTCTGAAATACAACCATGCCATGTTTAAAGTGTTATTCATTTTGAACATAATTGTCTATGTCTTTGTAATAATACTGTGAAGTAGTCTGTAAATCACAGTATACTTTGACTTATTGCATTAGAGAATGAAACCTCAAAAAGTACGTTTATTTGAGTGGTTTTGTGTCAAGGAATGTACTAATATTTAAAACTGCAGATTTGGGGGTGGAGATTGGTCTCTAAAACCACCTGAGAGGAAATCCTCCAATATTTTGGACTCAAACTAAAAATAGATATAAACATATTTGATACCTTGTTATGAAATGCAAACCAAATTTTAATCTTCCAGTAAAATATAACTTACATATTGTTATTTATGTTATTAACTGTAACTAAAGGGGAGTGTGTGAGTCCATGGAAAGCAATCCATCATGCTTGACCAATGACATTGCCAACCCATGCTTTGTTTATGAGGTACGATACATATAGACAAATAAGTAGCACAATCTCACTTGCAAATGTCACTAGTAACTAATTATCTTTAGGACTCTCCGCAAGATGCCCCATGTGAAAGAGCCAAGTTGGCAGCTATCAAGACCAAACATTCAAGAAAAGTTGGCCCAGTAAGACTTTTGCAACAGTCCACTGACTATGACCTCCCAACTACCATAAACACCAGCATGGAGTTGACAATAAATTGTTCAGTGGGGGTAAACAATTTTAATGAGAGCCTGAAGGATTCTCATAAAATGAGAGAATGCAAACAGCAACAAAAATGCAAGGTCTTCATCGCTCTGGCTCCTTCATACTTACTGTGCTGGTTCATTAAAAGCTCATTAAATGAGATCATGGCTGATGGAAGAATTACCTGTAATTATTCAGAAAGTAGTTATTGCTCATTTCCTCTCAGCTTTAAGCTGCTTATGAATAAAACTGGCTGTTTTTCAAGCACTGAGGTTAACAAAAAACAAACACATTAGTTGCACTTTTTACTTTTATGCTAAGGGCTGCAGAGTGAACACTCCACCTTCCTCCCACAGTTCAGAAACATGTCCATGGGTTAACTGGTGTTTTATGTTGTAACTAAAGGCTTCTTTTCACTCAGAGATACAGTCTGGTCCAGTCCAGTTACATTTTTTGTCCATTATAAAATTGACTCATTGAGCCGGACAGAACAGCATCATTTTTGGGCCTCTGTTGGTTGTAGGCAGGGGTGAAAGTAGATTTTTGTGTATGCCAATACTGTAACAAATTACATCAATGTAAATCTTTTTAATAGCAGTAAATGCATATTTGGGGGGTTTAGTTTAGTTTCATTAATGATTAATTGGTTTTTCCAACCAGATTAATCTGTCTAAGGCAAGTTTTTAATCAAATAAAATCAAACTATATCATTATAAAATAGTTTCAAAATGAAATAAATTGATTATAATGCATCTTGGAAAATACTATTTGGTTTGAGGCACGGTAGGTATTTTTAAATAACTTAAAAATGACCAAGTGCATGACAGCAGACAACACATGTGATACAGCAAAAAATAACCAATCCATTACTACAGTCCAATGTGTAAAAACACAAATTCTTGTTTACATGTTTGTTTGTGCACAGGATTATTTTCACTTGATTATCTTGCAAAAAATATCTAGGATCTGGTAACACTCTGGGTCACACTGGTTGAATTTTTGGCTAAAGATGTCCTGGATTGATTTTAGGTCAGTGATTCAGATCCCATCGGATTGTCCAAAATGAACAAATATTGACTTTCGGATCATCAACCACAAACTATGGTGTGAATCGAATTGTTGTTCAAACGAATCATTACAGCACATTTACAGGTAAATACAGTTTTCCAAATATAAATTATTTTTGTTTCTTTTCTGTATGTTTTACTTCTACCATTGCATTATGATTTATCTTGAACTATCAATCACAATAGTGTTCAGAAAAATGTATGAATCAATTATAGTTTTTATGTCTCGCTGCAAATTAACCAACCTCCAACTTGCACAGAAATATGCCAACTTGACTGTGAGTGAATTGAGCATCCCTGGGCTACAAATCAAACATACCCTGTTAGACGAGCTTAGATAATGTTTGTTTAGGGAAGCGACAGAATTAGCGTATATAATGTGAGGGGAGAGGACGTAAACCTATATGTGTAAATCACATTTTGTACTGTACAGACGCTAAAAACCACACAAATCCTAAAATTATTAGATAAAGTGCTGTTTGGTTCACAGTTTTAGTGGCATTTAGCAGCAATTTCAGCCCACTGCGGCTTTTGAATTTGTGTTAAAGCAGAAAAGAGAAGACACACCACTGATCCTCCAGTCAGTACTGTGTACCCACACCAGATCTTTTACCACTGTTGAGTGGAAACACTCACCTGAATTGCTTGGATCATTCTAAACCGGACCAGACTAGACAATACCGCTCTGTGGAAACAAGGCCTAAGTGTGCTTGTGAGTGTGTGCACGGCCCTGCAAGTGACTGGCAACCCATTCAAGGTGTACCTTTCCTTTGTCCAGTGGTTGGGAAGGGCCCCAGCAACTCCGTGACCCGAAAGAACATTCAGCAGGTTTAGAAACAGGATGGATATTTATGCTAAAATGCTGTTATGACATCTGCATGGTTTTGAGCTATGCTTGAAGTTGACATGGAAGACTGATATTTTTGTGCAAAAGTTTTAGATTAGAACAGTACCTCTTATGTTGTGTTCTGACCCTAGGTGATTGGAGGAGGTAACATGTCGCAGTCTGCAATGCCTTGAGAGGGTGAGTTATTTGATAGCAGGGTTAAACATCAGTCAAGAGCCTAATGTGAAGCACTGACTTGGGTGTTGCAGTGCTCCATTGTCCTCCTCACCTCAAGTATTCCTTGAAAGTTCTACTTTTCCTTTAACCCACATTTGTGCTCAGCCATCACCATCCTTGTTCCTGCTCTAACTCTGGGCAGTTGATTGATCGCTTCAGCTGATGGGCGAGCCCTTGCAGTGGTCAGCTTTTGAAAACGTATTCTCACTGTTGAGGATCTGCCTGCGTGAGAAAGACAACAGGAAAACTCAGTTGTCCCTTCAGCTTCATCCTCAGCTGTATTCAGAGCAGCCCTGCAGCAGCGATCTTCATGTCTGTCAGAGCAGAGGACTGCTCTGCTCTGAATGTGCAGCTTTTGTTCACATCATGAAGACTGACTGCGTAAATGCTTGCAGATGTGTGAGGATAATAGGACCATATTTCACAAAAGCTTCAGATGAATCTGTCTCATGCACAGCTTTCATAGAATTTTTTATGTAAGTCTGACTTTGTTTGAGTTTTTAGAGCTGATCAGCCTGTTCAACGTGAAACACCTGCATCCATTTGACTTCCAGCCTTCATAACAGAGATGCTGCCTGCTGGTATTTTCACTCTGGCTACATATTTTTCAACACTTAAGAAAGTGGCTCTACTCCAAAGTTTTGTCCTGAAAGAGTCACTTTGTAGACACTTATTTTTAGTAAAGTCTGAAAAAAATGAATAGATTAATAGATTAAATCGTTATGGGTTTATTCTCATGTCATATTTTATTTTTTTCAAATAAAGGAGCAACAAAAACTAATTTGTAGTTATTCTGGAGCTGACTTGCTTTCCCCTGTTTCCACCTGATTAAAGCTGCAACACGCTGATGGTATACTGCAAAACAAACCACAGAAGTGTGTTGGAGTTAAGAAGCTTGAGTTTGAAGACATAAAAAAATATCAAGACAGAAATGGCTGAAGCAGTTCTACATAAGTTGGTAATGCCAGATCATTCTTCTTATAGCATTGCCTCAGTTCAGACCTTCTGATATTTGCTCCTCCACAGCAATCCTGAAACCTGTGGCTGTAGAACAAGCCCGAATCTTTGTAATTTCACCGCCATGAGTGAAAACCACTTTGTGGTCTTTTTTGTACCTGGAGAAGTGTTGTTTTGGAATCTTGTTTTTGTTTTTAGGTTGGTCAAAACTTCTAATCTTATAAATTATATATATATATATATGAACAAATGTTTTTTTAAAGTTACCGGTAAGTGCATTGTTAACCTCTGGTTAAGCGTGAATTGTTCATAGTAGAAATGTAAACTCTGCTTTATAAAGGTCTGAAGCTGTCTGTGAGGATTTTTGTTAAAGCATTGTCCTTTTATCTGGTTCATTCATACAAGTTTAAGAGTATATTTTCAGTGGGTTTAGGCCAGATCCTTTGTTTATAACTTATTTGGAAGCAGGCTTCAGGTTTTTGTTTTATCATGTTTTAGTTCAAGTCTGGTTGCCTTTTCTTTTGTTACATGCATGTATTAAATAGGTTTCCTCCATCAAATTGTCATTCCATAATTTTATTGATGAAAACCACAACTCCCTATTTCTTGTTCATCTGTAGTCATATGTATAAGAATCTGGGACTTCACTACATTTTGAAACAAAAGCAAGCTTGGATGAGAGACAGCAAACACAAAATCCTCCAGATTTGTGGGTTTAATCTTTATACTTAATACTTGTGTTTGTTCATCTGCTGCTTTCAGCTTTGTGGTAAAAGCAGGAGAATGTAATGTATCATGTTTTGTCAGAGTGCTAACTTAGCCTGAGGGGGAATGCTGCAATTCTGAGAGCAGTTTAAGATTACATCCTTCCCTCAGGTTGCTCCTGCTCTAAGGAAGAGGTCAACTGAAGCTGAAGCAGATCAGCTGTGCACAGAGACTACAGTGGATCAGCTGAAGCTGTTCCTCCTCACAGCTAAAAGTCTTTAGAACCATGACCCGTGAAGCTACATTTACATGGAAACACTTTACTCTTTATACACATTAAGCAACTTTTAACTGGTGTGTTGTTTGAAGAGTTTGTCAGGTTTTGGAAGATTTTGAATTGTTCACATTATGAACTAAGAAATGCAGCTTTGGTAAGAATAACAAGAAAAAAAAGCCTACTTTGACATCACATTGGCTTATGTTTATATCAATACAGCTACTTTGCAGTGAAACGTGCACGCTGTCAAGTAGGTCTACTTGAAAGACAATAGATAAGTGAAATTACTGGGATTTAGATGAAACCAAAGCAAATGGTGGGCAAAGAGAAAAGGAAACACATTTGAATCAAGTCTCTTTGTCAGGCCGGTTATTCCTAACTACAACAAAACAGAAATTGATGATTAAAAACTGGATTCTTAAAGAATTTTTACACCTCTTATGTCTGTTTTCTTTGTTTCCTCTTTTTGGCTGACAGGTCTGACAGCTGTATGGTCCACTCCTTCTGTTGTGAGTTTAACTTAGTAATTATTTGACTGCACAAGTTATAGTGCTGCGTGATAAAGCAGGGGAGCAGTCATGTCTGCGCATGCGCAGATCCACAAGATGTGCGCCAGCTGCTGTTTCCCAGTCTCCTTTTCAAACTGTGTAAAAGTCACTAAAGCTGTACTTTTACCCAAATTAAGACTGTGTAGAGAAGACTTAGGTAAAAGCACTTATTTGATATTGCTGCTTCAGTTTAGGATGTTTTAAAAGTGCTCCCCGGTGCAGGCAGACATTTTCAGGCTGAGCTAAACCAGTTTTTATAAAATACAGGAATGCAAAAGTGTGATACAACTTCATGTGTATAGAATTGAAAATGGATCCCACTGTATTTATTAAAAAATGTAGTTCAATATAAGGAAAAGGTTAGGATTTTATTCAGCATAGTGTGCTCAGCACGCCATGTGCTCTTGTGTTGTGCACTTCCAAGCACGGAGACAGATCACAGAGAAAAGCAATGGAGGAGTTGGGGAAGCTTCTCTGAACACAACCATCATTTTAGTCCTTACAAGTAACAGAAAACAGATAATTTTCTGCGAAACTCATCAGTGATGCCTGCATCATGGCTATTGATGTGTCAATACAGTCATGGAGATCTGATATTTTCCTTCTCCTTCTTTCTGCGAATGCCACTGACAAATGTGCTGGGAGATTTCCTCTGAACCCAAAGATTATCTTTTGTTTGGATACTAATATTTAAATTACAAACTTCAACTATTAAACATTTGACTTAAAGAAAGATCCTGCAAGAAAAACAATTAAAATCAATAAAAGTAACACACACTCAAAATCCTCACGACTTTGCAGCTGAAATTAGTGAAAATATGAAAAGCTTTTTTGGAGGACCGAGACAGAACAACACCTTTTCAGTCCCAACTCGTCATTCACGGACACATGGGTGGCGGTGCTTTCAGACTATTTTTTTTTCTTTTTCTTTATTTATTAATGTTTAAATATACATTAACAAATCAAACAGGCAAACATTAATGCTAGGAGGGTATACCAGAGATGACAGTAATCTACTTTCTCAATCATAGCAGTGTTCAATGCATGGCTTTTCACTTTTTTGTTGTAGATAAAACAGAAATAAAGTAAAATTATTTTTATGGCTAATAACCTAAATCATTCAGCAGTGTTTTGGAATCTCTTATTTCATTTATATTATCAGTGTGTGAATGTGTGTCTAAATAGGTGAATGGGTCCGTGTGTGTAAGGCACTTTAGGCCTTCAATGAAGGTAGAAAAGCGCTATATAAGTATACACCATTTTATAGGGGCGGATGTTAGAATCTGTGAACACATTATTTTATTTAATGGTAGTAGGTAGCATGTCGAAAAATGACGAGTTGGGTGCATCCAAAGTGTCAATATGTGACGCAGAGGGGGTCCCTACCTATGTGTCCATATATGACGAGTTGAGAGTGAGAATCTGTTGGACGGAACACAACAATTCATGTGACATTTTGTTTGACAAGTTCATTTGACATTTTGTCCTGCAGTAAGGTCAATGTTAGTCCAGTATGGGAAACAGCAGAAAACAGTCTGTTTGAAAGCAAAATCCTCCTGAATTATCTAGGAAACTGTAAAAAAGTGGAATTTATGCTTATTGAGCAAACCGTTACATCCAACATTTATTAAGTGTAAAAAGTCAGATTAATATGTCAAGCTGGTTACTGCACGTGTTTATGGGAAAAGTCTGACCAATTCTGATCTGGATGCCTGCAGTGGTCGTTTGCATGCATGATGTCATTACGTCACTTGAGTGTCTATGAGCGAAAGGATCCCAAGAAAAGTTGTTGTGTGACTCAGAATGCATGTAGACACAACAAAGCAATGGGGGGGTTAAGTGTCATGGTTGATCATGTTTCATTATGTTTACGCTGAGCCCACATCATATTTTTGGGTATAATCCTATTTTGCCCTGAATCATATAAAACTGAAGATAACAACTGCAAATCAAAATGTAGTTCTCCTTTACAATAGGATTCACCTAAGGGTTTCATTGCTATTATTGGTTTTATTTCTTCAGATAATTAAGGACCAAATCAATTTTATTGAGAGAAGCACCAATGCAGCATGTTCCAGGTGCTTGAAGTGATGAAGAACAGTCAACAGAAGACAAAGTAACAGGACAGAAGCCTGCACGCAACACTGACTGTCATGATTAAAGGAGAAGAAAGCCTTTCTGAAGGGAAACTTTCTTATTGTTGTTTTCAAGTATTAAGCCTCTAAAGTAATGGAAAACTTTTTAATATTCATTTATCATTCTTTTGCTTTGGTCTAAAAATAGCGAAACACGAGGCTTCGCACTATCATAGAATGAATGAAACAAGTCTATATGCAAGAGTAGATAAAAAAAACAGCTTTAAAGTGAAAAGCATACACATAATTCAAAGATAAAATGACTGTTACCTCCTAAATTTTAGATCCATTAAACTTTAGAGGCTGAAACTGAATAAACCAAGCACTTTGGAAGGATTGTGGAGGAAATAACTGACGGCAGAAATAGTTGCTTTGTTATTAGTTGCGTTGTTTACTGATGAAGAACGTTTACTTTACAACAACAAAATATGAGAATCAAGTCTATGATGGGGAGGAACATTTGTGAAGCCATTGCAACTAATTTAGATACATGTTAAACGTTCATCATAAAACAGGGAAGAAATAGAGACAAAAAAGAGAAAGTGGATTTTAGTACTGATCAAATAAAGCCCAGACAGTAGGTTTTTCCTAAATATGTTGAGCTGCTGCATGTGTGAACATGTCTGTCCAGAGCCTCTATTACTTCCAACAACTACAAAGCACAAACATCTGACCTTAAAAAAGACCATGAATCCAGACTTTTGATCCAGGCAATTCTATTAACAAAGATCCACCTGGGTAGAGAGTCAAACTATTTGAAAGTCAAAGCTCACACTTCACTGATGGTCTAGTTGGTTATTGGATTTCTATTTAACACAATATTCGTTTTGTTCTCAATCCTGCTGCCTGTGCTGCCAAATGTTTTCCCAATCAATCATCACGTGGAGCTGAGGACAAACTCAGGTCACCCCAGAGCGTTGTCAATTCAAAGATATTTAATGTTTACGCTGATTCAGGATGTATGAAACCAAGCTCAACAAGCTGAACCATGAAAGCTCTGATGTATGAGGAGATAAAAGATCATGCTTTAATGTCTTTTAATTACATGGGCTCTAACCTCCACATTTCAGCTATAACTGCCTTGCTTCAGCTGGTGGAGGATTATCCAACTGCTTAACTGCCAATTTAATTTCAGTATACATTTTATACTATATATGCAGTTCTCCAGAGCAAAATATGAGAACAAAGTGGTAAGTTTTCAAAAAAAAGGAAAGAGGTGTCTTCTGAATGCCAGGTGCATGCTCCGGGTTTTCTGGTTCACATAGATGTGGTGGGTGCAGCATTTACAAGAATCCAGTTTTATCTTCAACTGCTTGTTTTAAAGATACAGCAGGTGTGTGTGTCTGTTTGTGAGAAAGAGAAGCTGGCATTTGTGAAGGAGTGCTTTCAATGTGAACTTCTAACCTTTCAGTCACAAGTGTTTGAAAATGGAAGTAATCTTTCTCACAGTCTCAGAAAAACAGGTTCACCTGTCAGAAACCAGTTCTTGGAGATTGTATGTTTCCATCAGTGAGCTCATGTCTCAGCCCACAATGTTTCTTTTGTTTGGTTAGTCTTGCCACATAGGCTGATATCTATGACTGATAATGGGCTTCTTGTTGAACTTTGGTTAGAAGTGTCAGACTGAAGCTCACACAAAGATGAACACACAGGGGCCCTGCAGCATGACTCGATAGTCAAAACACAGAAGCTAACACCCACTCAGCGTCTTACAGTGTATTAGCTGACCCTTATGAGCACATTTTGTTCATTTGTCACTTTATACCTCTGTAGTCTGCAGTATAGCAATGGATAACTGAGTGAAGTTCATGCATTTTTCCAAAGAATTACCCTTGGAGGATCCTTGTTCTGTAAACTCTTGGACAATAAGCAAAAATCTGTTCCATGTAAGTTTACATCAGTGTTGGTGATTGGTCCATCTCCTACCCATAGCAATGTCTACCTCATAGCCAGACTTATTAAAAATATCATGCATTTGAATTCAGTCCATGCTCTTTCCAAGTTAAAGTGGATTGTCTCTATTCCACTGCCTGGTTCATACTGATGCTAACTTCAATTAAAAGTTTGAAAAGTTGTTTTACATTTGAATTAAATACAATTTCTGAACTTATCTGTGCTGATACTTAAATTGCAAAACACATTGAGAACACAACAGATGCTTAAACTGAGAGTTTACACTTTTATTGACTTAATTTCTAACTTGATGCTACTTAGAGATTTTGAACAATATTAAAACTTATTGATAATGCCTTAAGATGCAGTAAGACCAAGCACAATTTGTGTGTTAAATTTGTGCTGGCTGCTTCTCTGTTGACGCACGTCAGATTCACTGCTTGATGCCTGTCCAAAAATGTGTTCATAAGCTTGATGCCCCAGACGCCTGTAGGAGGAGCTACCAGCTAATGTTTTAGCCCACAACGGCTCTCTGTTTACCAGCCAGCCGCCCACGAGCTGGTGTGGCGTGCTTTATCACTCCAGCCCCATGGGCCCTGCAACAGGCCAGCCACCTGTCCAGGGTGTATGCTACCTTTGCCCAACAGTAGCAGGGACAGGTTCAAGCAACCCAGTGGCCTCAGTGGGTTGAAAAAATAGGTGGAAGTTCAGAACAATAACCCCTGCATCGTTCAGCTTCGATCAGAATTTGGAAGTTTACAGCAATGTGCAATTAAAATGAAAGCGTTTTGCCTATCAGCTATCCTAGCTTTGTGGAGAAGTTGGGTGTGTGTTAGCCTGGGGGAGGTGCTGGCATTGCAAACTCTTCCTGGAAGAGGCTGTTCTCACTTTGTGATGTCGTTTTTGTGGGTTGGGAAGGGCTGGAGTTCAGAGCGCAAGTTTTTAGAGGAATACTCAGACATCTGTGAACAGATCAAAATACCACTTTGGGGTTGTTTACAGTGAAGAATGAACATTATAATTACAAGCTTAATTAAAGTATAATTTACATAGTACAGGCCTTTTAAGATCATAGACTGCTTAGTGATCCGATGATGCAAAAATGTGGAAGGACATTTTTTCTTATGGGCATGCTGTAGGCAACAGTTTGTAGTGAACATTTATACAACACCTAAGGGTAAGTAAGGGTGAAGTAGGTGAGACATCATAAGTGTCTGTAACTTGCAATATCCTTATAAAAACGTCTTGATACATTTACCACAAACAAGACAATGGCACATTCCATTTTGATGATGTACCTCGAGGTGGTTGCACAAGCCACAAGGAAACTACACAGCACACCTGCGCTCTCCTTGTGATGTGGCTAAACCTGTCTATGACCCTGCATGGACCCGGACAACCCAAAACCCTAAAGCACCTGTACGGGTTAACCCATGTATGTGTGCATGTGACTAAGACATAAAATCGTCTGAGTGAAAAACCTGCAAGTTTAAAGAAGTTTAGAATTTTTATTATAACTTATGTTTTTTTTTGTTGTTAGAGAATCCAGTTTTTCAAAGGGAGTGCAATTTCATTCTTGAATGCTTTTGGTGTCTGACAAAACAAATGTGACTTAGGCTCGAAAATGTTGCAGCAATCAGGAGGATCACAGTTTTTGCTTCTTTGCTGCAGCAGCTGCTGGACATTTTTCCTCCATCTCATATCTGTCCATCAGCTCCCTTGATTAAAGCACTTCCACTTCCTGGATCAAGGAGCTCACAGTTGTCCATGCCATTCTGAGTGGAGGAGCCCCCTGGATATGGTGGCCGCAATCAGACAGGCAACTTTGCAGTGATTTTCTCAATCAAGCAATGCTGTAAGCAGATGTTTGGGTTCACAAAGGAGACTTTCACTTTCTATATTTCCGACTGAGAATTTAAAGTTCTGGAAAATTCCATGATGAATATGAATGATAAAAGCCTAGATTAAGTAAGAAAATATTATCCTGTTGGTCAGAAATTTTGAACAAAAAACTTTAATTTCACCTTATCTTATGTAAGCTTGTGTAACAGTGCTTCAACTCCTCTGGGTGCCTTAATTAAAGATAGTGGGGGCTCTGCTCTTCCCTTCCTGAGTCAGCAGTGGTGCCCCCCTCCCCCCAACAGCTCAGGAGACAGAGCCTCGTATCGTAAACCATGTCTCACTTCATGTGTCTGCACAGCTTTTTTATGTTAGTGTCATATTCCAGACATTCCATATTTGAAATGAGATGATGTGCAGATGTGCCTGAGAGCTCATTAAAGTGATTAAAAGCGTAGTGATCAAAATCTACCAGTTTGAAACACTTTCACCAAAGTGGGGAAGGATCCAGACATTTTTTGAAGCCATTTACAAAAATTCGCTGTAAGATCGCCTGCTTAGATATGCCACAATGTAAATAGCAACCCCATCAATGCATTTAAGACATAATACTCCTACATTGTTTAAACATCATCATCCTGTTCACTTTAATATTTTCAGCCAAGTTTTATATCACAGTGGCTCATCTGTTTTGCCCAACTTGGATTAATGAGTCTCTCCAGTTGGCTTCTTTAAAAGTAGAGACGAGCTGATGTTGGGTGAGACCCTGATCCTTACTTGCTAAAAATCACAAGTCCATGTCTTTTATGTCAGCTCACTGGTGTTGCAGAATACTGTGCTGGAGCTTTGGAGATCAGCACTGCCAAAAAAGACTTTGCTGACATCTGCATTTAGAATTTTAAGCTAAAGTTGTTATTTTACTCTTAGTTTTGGACATGCACACCTGTAGTTTCCTTCATAAAACTTTCCACTGAGCCTTTAACCGGATAAAAAACGGTTCAGGCTGTGATAGACTGTGATAAAATGCAAAAGCCACAAAACAAACAAAAAAAAAATCAATTAATGCTTTGAAGCTGTAGACTGTGATAAAACAGGCAGCAAACCGGGACCGGTCTGGTACCAGACCTTACCAATACCCTAACCATAACCTGGTATCGGTAGGATACCGATACTGCATCTGGAACCGGGACCAATCCGTGTACGGTAGGTTAACAGTAATGGACGCTTCCAGGTGCGGACCGGGCAATGGTAGCAATGCGGGACATGTCCCGAGGTTCAGTCTGCGTTCGATACCACGTCCGACAAAAAAGCCGGACCCCTGTATTAATAAGAACCTCTGGCGAGTCAAAAAACGAACAGCCAGCGCATCAAAAAACGATGAGTTGGGGGCACCCAAAGCATCAAAGAGTGACGCAGAGGGCTCCTTACCCATGTTTCAATATGTGATCACTTGAGAGTGAGGATGTGTAGCTAAATGTAATAGCAGTAATATTTTATATATAGCAGTAACAGTAAAAGTAATATTTACTGTGTTACTGCACTAGTTATGTTATGGTCGAGGTGTATCTGGAAGTTTTTGGTAGTGAATAAAATACAATTTTAATATCCTATTAATATTCTAACAGTCTGTTTGTAAAAGAGTAAAAATTGACCAAGAATTTTGACTGCAAATTCTGCTGTGACTGCTGGTGCCACATCTGCTACCAGCAAAACCCCATTAAACTTTGTGTGTTTTGGAATCCCTGCTTAAGCACAACACAGACAGGGCACAAATAAACTTCACATCTACTGAATTAGTCCAACAAATGACAGCACTCCTTCCAAAAGGTAGATTACATCATTCTGAAAAGGCCTGGTCTTTTAATAGAGCAGACCACTTACATTAAGTCGGTGTCTTAAAACAATAAACTCCTCTGAACAGGGTGTTCAGATCTCCCACCTTAGCACAGACTCCGTGTGAGCCTGACACTTGTGTCTAAATGAAGTCATTGTCCCGAGCTGTTGGTCCATCACCAGGCAGGTAGAGCTTCCCCTCCCTGATTTCTGTCTCTTATCTTGCCGCCTTGGTTTTGTTGTCTGTTTCTTCACAAATGACTCACTGCTACTTTTGTCTCCAGTAAATATGTTAAACTATCACTGCTGAAATTACTGGCTTCCCTGACCTCTGTCTGAACAAAAGGTCTTGTGAAAAGATGAAGGCCAAATCAGTCAATTGTCTTGGCATTATGTCAGCCTCTTGGGATAAAATCTAACTTTTGAAAAATAATGTTACTGTAGCAACATATCAGTTGTTTTCTTGCAAACAGGGAAAGCTACGTCATACCCCTTTCTCTGTGTCAGAGGAGGGAAAATACCAAACAAAAAAAGGAATTATCATGGCATCATTTGAAATGCTCTTTGCCAAAAAAGTAAAATGGAAGATTAATATCAATGCTTTTGGGCTACAGTCATTAAACTTTCAAAGACAAAGCAGTTACCCCTTCCCTCATGTTGTGCTTCTTGTCTCCAGTTAAGTTAACACTGCCGCGGTTCTCTATGTGTACTATTTACTGTATGGCATTAATATTATTGGGACTAGGTCGCGGGGGGCAGCAGTCTAAGCAAAGATTCCCAGACTTTATGCATGGGTGACCAACACCCTTGCCTTACTTTTATTTACTATTTACATTCTATGCCATCATCCACATAAAT
Organism: Adrianichthys oophorus; assembly: GCA_036245035.1. Lineage (NCBI taxonomy): Eukaryota > Metazoa > Chordata > Actinopteri > Beloniformes > Adrianichthyidae > Adrianichthys > Adrianichthys oophorus. The sequence continues at coordinate 1,127,111 of BSAI01000131.1, forward strand.
AGTAAATAGTATCAGTAACCAGTAAATACTATACTACACTACACTACACTGTACTGTACTGTACTATACTATACTATGCTATAGTTGTATAGTATTTAACCTGAGCAGTGATGCATGCTCATCTTTGCACAAGCAGAATATTTAAATACATGCAGGAATAATATATGCTTGACATGGGCCCAGTGAGAAGGCTAGGTTCTTTCTGTGTGGATTGCAGGTGTGGATTTTCTCTGGGCAATCTGGCTTCCTCCTACAGTCCAAAAATACGACTCATAGAACAATTAGTTAATGTAAATTGTACTTAGGTGCGAATCTGTGGGTGTCTGGTTGTATGTCTCTGTGTGGCCCTATGATGGACTGGCAAACCATTCATGGTTGAATCCTGTGTTCGCCCAACAGTGGCTGGAATAAAAACCCCATGGTGTACAGCATGTGAATGTGAGTTGATCTGCATCTATATTACATTTGAGTCAATCTATGTATGTTTGAAGGTTTTTGCAGTTAAAAGGTTTGTTTCTATTATTTGAATATGTGGATAAGTGCTTCCTTCTGGATTTTTAAGGCTATAGCTTCCACCCTGATCAATAGTTAATTTGAATTATTTACAACAATCTGATACATGGTGCTTTAATGGTAGCTGTCATATCATCCAAGTATGCTGAGAGTCACTTTCCAGACTAATGCCTATCTCCTCTCACAGTCCACCTCCCACAACAAACTAGGTGGTCCATCCATTCATGTTCAGAACCTGCTAGTACTGGGCCACAGAAGAAACAAAAGGCATATTTTCCATTTTATTTCTAGTGTGATTCTGTAGGAAGTTTAATTTGGAAAACTACTGGATTCTCCCCACGACATACAAGTAATTTACATTTGACTTATGTGAAGTTGCTCGATTACGTGTCAAAAATAGGAAATATTTTACAGAGGATGAAGATGAACCTCAAAAGTTAAGGGGTAAATTAAACTGGTCAGGAGTCAAAGAAATGTTGGGGACCGTTGCTTTACAGGGCCATAGAGCTGCTGGAGCCAGCTCTATTGTTGAGCAAAGGCGGGGTCTTTTGCTGTTCAGGGTGTTCAGGTACACCCTGAACAAGCACACTGGTCTGTTGCAGGTCCAAATACTCACATGCACACCTAGGGGCAATCTAGAGATACCGGTTAACCTATGAGGTAAGGCACGTCTTTCAACTGTGGGAGGAACCTGGAATGCCCGGAGAAAATCCAATCATGCATGGGGGGGACACGCAAACTCCACACAGAAAGAACCCAGCAGGGATTTGAATCATGGCCTTCTCATTGGGAGACAAGAATGCTAACCACTGTCCCACCATAACTTCAGCCGAATCTGAATTCTTCCCCAACCCCTGACCTACAACATTTGCAACAAATAACTTCATGCAGATTTCACTTTGTGTTCCATTTCTATTGGCTAGCAAAAAAGTTAGAAATGGGAATCTCTCTAAATATTCTTAATGAGTCAACATGTGCTGGGGTGGACTGGTAAACCATACAGGGTGTACCCGGCTTCACCCAACATTGACTAGCATGGGCTTCCTTTTGGGGTCTGTGACCCCAAAAGGGATTAGCAGGTTTATAAAAAGAGATGGATGGGTCTACATGTGTCCCAGTTGACGCAAGATAAGGGATACATTTGAATTTGAATCATACCGTAAACCCATGAACACAACATTCTATGTGGTTCGGAATAAACCCAAATATCTGAAAACCAAAACTTGTACTAAAGAAGTCTCAGGAATAACCCGTTTAATTAACATTGTTTTGCTGTGGTGTGGCCAACAAACATGTCAAAACTCTTTGCCATTAGTGTTATGTTATCACTGGATTCTGTTCTTCAAGGGAACTGGACTTACCTTGAGGGACAGACTCTTGAGTCTTAAGAGAGCAATGTTTCCACAACAAAAGTCAGGATATAACACACAAATTGTCGTGCTTTTTATTGTCGACCAAAACATCTGAAACCACTGTAGCATTAAAAGTTTACTGATTTTCAAGAAGTGCAGCACATGAATTTGAATGCAGATGGTTCTCAAATAGGGACACAACATGTTTCACCAAAGATAAGATTGGTTACTGAAGTCATTACTGTAAAACTTTAATTGTCTTGATATTTTCCAATATTTGTTGATATTTTATTTTTTGAAGATGTCATAAAATTTGGTTTTAGAGCACTTGCTGACATAATCACACAAGTTTTCACTTCTTCAAGTGTGTACTTTAAGTTTATCATTTTAGCAGTTTTTGTACAACCCAACCAGATGAATACAGATGAATATTCACTTAGCTTTTTACTTTGTGTTAACTTATCAAAGTGGACAGGTTAAATACTAAAAACACTAAACCTGGTGTTTTGAAATAAAAAATCTTTAATGCAAAAAAAAGGTTTTCTGGAATCAAACACAGATGCAATAAAGCAGTTGGTGCACAGGGGCAAACATCTTAGTATTGGCAGGAGAAAGGGGGCTGTCCCTGCTCGTCTGGGAACTGGTTGTGCTGCAGATAATAAACTGCTGTCAACAATAAAGACAGGTCTGGAAACCATCAGTGAAGGTAGTTCAGCAAGTTCTCAGCAGAGGTGATTTGATCCCTCCCTTTACTCAACTTCTTTTCAAGTTAAATTGTGGGGTTATGTGCGCTTTTAGTTAAACTTGGTGTCAAACGTTTGATTTGATAACTGAGGACACAGCTAATTCTATAGAAGCAGGGGAAATTTCAAACATATAAAAAGGTTTAAGGGGGGAACTCAATGCACTAAGCAGATTTTAAAGCAGGTGGGGTAGAGGTCAGGCTGAGGGGTCCTGTACAGTAGATTAGAGTGTGTGTCAGTGCTGTCTTTCATGTGGCTACAGTGTGACTCGTGCTGTGTTTCAGGCTTCGGGGGGGTCATGAGGACAGAAACAGCTGCAGGTATTATCAGGAGTTTTACTGAAGGACACCACATCTCTTCAGAGCAAAGCTGACACACTCAATACAATGCATTGTGACTTGATTTAGGCAGACTCTGATAACTGTGGCTGGCACGTAAATACAGCTGTCAGTTTTTCTTGCTCACGTAAACATCAGCATGGTGATGCCACTTAGCTGGAGGGCTCATTAGCCAAGAAAGACAGATTATTTTGTGGCAGTTTGTACTGACTTTCAGGGATTAGAAAAGTGCAAACAATTTGTACAGCCCCCAGCAATAACTTATCATAATCCAGCCATTTTGTATTAAACGAGAACATGTGAACTAAAGCTAAATGGAAACGTCATATCCCCTGATCAGCCTGACTATCTGGGAAGGGTATTAAATGGTTTGGCCCTACACTTGGGCATTCTATGGATGGTGCGTGATTCAGTTAAAATTAGGACCCTCTGAGGAGTGCCATGCCCTTCCAAGGGACCTGCAACAGACATGCTGGGCTTTACTATTGTTTTCAGAATCATTCATTCTGTTTTTCTGTGTGGGTGGATACGTCAGAGTGAAGGCTAGCACTCGTTTTTGTTTGTTTTTAGGCTGCCCTAGTAATGTTTCACCTATTCACCCTTTGCTTTATTTCTTCAGGCGCTTGGGTGGAGCATTAATGTTAGAGTTAGGGTTTAGGGTTGGAGGCCCATTTGGTATGTGTGGTCTGTTGTGGAGGGTTAGGGTAAAGGTTAAGGTTTTTTTGTGTGGATCTCCTCCATGGGGGGATAATGTGTGATTTTTTTATTTTTTATTTCAGAAGTCCTTTGGGTTTCCCGGACAGTCTACCCAGGGTAGTATTGTTCCATAACACTTTCATTTGCCATTAGTACAAATGTCAGGAACTGGAGGTGAGGGACCCAAAACACAAGAGACCGGATTTATATGTATGTGTGTTAAGGTTTTTGGAGCCAATATGTATGTTTATTGTATTTAAGTGTATGAATGTCCAAGAGTCGTGAATGTGGTGTCCATGTGTGCTCATTCATAAAGCACCCCGGCAAAAGGCAGGTAGAATGTCTGATCCTGGGAGGCAGAAAAGGAAAATGACAAAGAACAAGGCTGCACATGTGCTCATATTCACAACTAGTGTTGACAAGGTTACTTTATTAAAGAAAAAGATTGTAGTTACCGTATATCTTCCAATAGTAGCCGGGGCATTTATTTAAAAAAATGACAGCCGACCCAGCGTTTGTTAGAGACCGGCGTTTATTCCGTCACAGACAGAATGGTCTGATGGCTAATGGGTTCATTTTGCGGTAAAATCTGATCACAAAATGCAAAAAATAACAGACGAACATTTCAGGATTTATTGAAATGATGAGAACATTTGATTCTGTTCTGATTCACACTGGCTGTGAACGTCAATCTCCGTATCAAAACTCATTTTCACTTTCATGCCGATCAATTTCCTGAAGACACGAGCACCTTTTCCTTTGCTCAGTAATCCATGTTCAAACCAGTTCAAATCAGTTGTTGCTGCTTTCTCTGCTCACCACAAAACCAGACTTGCTCCTTTTCTTTCTTTCTGCAGCCTCTCTGCTGTTTAGGATTCACCCCAGAATTGATACGTGGAGCTAGCAGCTAATGTTTTTAGCCTGTTAGCTTCACGGAGCGATCTCTGTGTTTATCTCATTTAACACACACGACAGACATGGATGATGTTAAGAGATCAGGTTGATTTATTTTGAAAAGCTCTACAAAAACATCAGTGATTATGCCTAATGTTTGGGTTCATGAAAACATTTAGAATCTCCAACAAGCTACCGAGAGGTTCTCTCCACTGTGTCTGAATGGCTGCTTCCCTCTCTAAATACTAAAGCAGGAAAGCAGCTGTAAGCAGAAAAGTGGTCACATAAAGGAACTTGGTCCTTGGGTGGTCATATAAAGCTTCAGGATTGTTGCAAGCATGATAAGCAACAGATGCTTTGCTTGTGACAAGTGCCATCTTGTTCATGAACCTGGTTAGAAACATATTTATATAACATATGTAACAACATTAGAATTTGGATAGAGTGATGCTGCAGCCAGAAATGTTAGCAGTAAAAACACTGACTTAGTTTGACTGCAGTTACAGAATGTAATTGTTGTGTATGGCCATGATTGTCTTGAACTGGTATAAATACAAGCAAGAAACCACTACAATCTGGCATTTACTGAGGCTGTTTTCAGACTTTGAAAATCAGTTGGTCCAGACTGAGACCGCTGAATTGATCAGGGGTCCCCAAACTTTTTCTTGCGAGGGCCACATAACTCTTTTTTATTCTCGGATGAAAGTCAGTTTGTTGACAGGGTGTGCCTAAATGTATACATATATATTTTTTCCAGAAAGCCACACAAAACCGCATTTTAAAAATCCTGTCCTGTAATTATCGCAGAAAAAATAAAACTAAAACATTTCAAAAGTTAAACCAATAAATAGGCTGTCCTCCTCTCCTGTCATAGTCCCTTTCGAGACTTTGGAGGCATGCGGCTCCTCACACATGTAACATTTTTTAAACTTCTGCACCAAATGAATAATGTAAAAGAATGTTTTATACATATATATGCTTTTATTTTTCCTTTCAGATAAAATGTACAATAAATGAGAAAAGAAAGAAAGAAAGAAAGAAAAAGCAATTATTTACTATTCAACTTTTAAAATTAAACAACACAAAATGCTGCACCCCCTCCATGAACCGCCACCTTAACGTGGTGGAGGGGTTTG
>BSAI01000131.1:1133182-1166351 GCA_036245035.1 Adrianichthys oophorus
GCTGCCCCCGCGACCCGGTCCCGGATAAGCGGAAGAAAATGGATGGAAAAAATTGATGGAAAATGCTGCAACAACAACCCAAAATACAAATTAAAAGGTGCAAAAAAAAATGAAAAAAGTTTGTAATCTCAGTAAAAGTTGATCTTTAGACATAGCAAATGTCTCAGCTTTGTGAAGCTAATCCGGTTTCTTCTGTCTTGTGCTGGAGAAGGTTGGAGGGTTTTGTATGAAACTCTTTTCTTACAGACTAAATTCTTCCTTCATATTATCATTAACAATGAAAAGATTTCTGAGTTTTCTTCTTTTTCCAGTCTCACTCCTTTCTTTACGTTTTGTGTTGATGTCTTTTGTCATCATCGCATCTCTATCTCTCCCTCGTGTGCATCTCCTTCATGTGCGTGCAGAATGGTAACAAGCTTTGCACCCCCAGCGATATCAGCGCTTTGACTGTATGATGGACAAGGATTGATCAGCCACGTGCGGATTGAAGAGAAAAAAACAAGAGAGGATTTGCAACAAGACATAAAACTGAGCATAATGAAAACATAGGATGATAACTGTGTCTTGACCACGGTTTTTTAAGTGTTTTATTTTCTGTCACAAATGTGCTGTTTCTTCTCTTTAGCACAGCTAAAATGTTCCCCTTTGACACCTATGAGCACAGCTGTCAGTCACCTTTAGTCTGAACCATTGACATATACAGAGAATGAAAATTGTTTTCATAATTTTTTAGGAAAATGAAATAGCATAAAAGAACTAAATACATAGTATTAACACATCTTTAATGTCATCTAGCTGTAGACTTAAATGAAGACATGCTGAGAAAACAGAGAAAATTTTTGCTCCGTGAAAATATTCTCTGACATATGATCGATCACAAACTGGCGACAAGCGGTGCAGCTCGTCAGCATAGCATATAGCGTCATAGCATGAAAGCATCAGTGTGCAACAACACTGCTGTCTCCAAATCAACAGGTTTTACAATTAAACAATTAAACTCTGTTGCTGCTGTGAGTCCAGCCGGTTTATCCTCCATTTCTGTTTGGATCCTGTTAAAAACTACCACGTCCTGCTGCTCCATTAGCTTAAACTAAACAATACACAGAGAAGTGTACGGAAGCTACAAGAGTGGGGGTGAAGGAGTGGGGGGCGCTTTACGTGTCGTGTGCGCTTGTAAATATGCAGCAAGCTTTTTTTTTTCTCGGCTTGCTGGAAGAAGCTCTTCTGCTTGCTGCCGTTTTCATGTCTACTGGTTCCAAGAGAGTAAGTAAGTAAGTTTTTATTTATAAAGCACCTTTCTCAGACAAAAGTCACAAGGTGCTTCACAAGTTAAAAGGATAAAACAGAAGGTAAAAACATAAAAAAGACAGAAGCTTCACAGTTAAAACGTCAAGAATAAAACCTCACAAGCTAAGAGACATAAAAGACAAGAACAACATAAAACAATCATTACAAGCCCAAATAAAAAAAAACTGATTCAGTTAAAATGCTTAACAAAATAAAACGTTTTAAGATGGCTTCTAAAAGAGTGAATAGAGTCCAGGGAACGTAGGGAGAGTGAGAGCTCATTCCAGAGTTTCGGAGCAACAGTCTGAAAAGATCTGTCTCCTCTGGTCCGGAGACGACCAATGGACCATCAACAGGTTCTGATCCACAGACCTCAGCGCACGCAATGGTCTGTAGGGGACAATTAGATCACTGACATATGACGGGGCTTGACCACGGAGGGCTGTAAAAGTCTGCACTAAAGTTTTATATTGATGGCGATAAACAACCAGGAGTCGATGAAGATCTTTGAGGACAGGGGAGATGTGAGCTCTTCTCTTGGTGTGGGTCAAGATACTCGCAGCAGAGTTTTGAATTAACTGCAGACGAGACAACTCCTTCTTATTCAAGCAAGAAAACAGACTGTTACAGTAGTCTAGCCATGTGGATACAAAAGCATGAATAACAGGTTCTAGATCCTCACATGACAACATTTTCCTGAGTTTGGAAATGTTCCTCAACTGGAAGAAACAGTTCTTTACCAGCTGTTTGGATTGCTGTTCCAGTGACATGTCTTTGTCAAAGAGGATTTCCAGGTTTCTAAGGCTGGGTTTAACAGCTTGGCCAAGAGAACCTAAATGCTGCTTAATCCCTGGTATGCCGTCCTCAGGGGCAAATGACTAGCGTTTCTATTTTCTCTGAGTTTAGCTGCAGTGAGTTTTTACTGAGCTGACTTTATAGCTTACCGGTTAACAGCGAGCTGCAGTTAAATGAATGAGATGGTCTGTAAGCATAAACGTTACATTGTGTGGGCGTGCAGCCATCTCATAGAGTAATCATAAAGTGGCCACCGCTCAGACCCTTACCTGGGATCTGGGCAGGACGTGATCCTGGGATCTTGGTTGTTTCCTGATACAAATCCAGCAAACGTTAAACAGAATTCACTGAGCTCCTGCATGAGGATTTTTTTTCTCATTGTGCTGTGCTTTGTGGCGTTGTGTTTTGGTAAAGAGCCCTCCTTCTTTCTCTGGGGTCTTAACCATTTCTGCTTTCTTGTTTTGCGCTTTTGTGTTTTTTTTGTTTTTTGTTTTTTTTAATGCATTAATGGTTTTTAGAAAGCATTTGTGGGTGTGCATGTGTCTGTATTTTAGTGTGTGAGTGCTTCAATATTTATCCACTAATTTGTTCTATAAATGCAGTTTATATGATTCTAATCAAGTTATTCATGAATGTTCCTTCTTTACTTGCTTTTCATTCGACTTGAGACTTGCTGATCTTGACTTTTGACTCGACTTGGGACTTGACTGCTTTTGACTTGGAACTTGACTCTGACTTAAGGACAAGGACTTAAGACTTACTTGTGACTTGCAAAACAATATTCAGATAGGGGCATAGACTGTGGAAGGGTGGAAGGAAAAAGGCACAATCTGTGTGATTCTTGATTGTGCAGCCAGATTGAAAAAAAAAAATGCTTCTGTTATTGGTTAGGAAGCCTGGCCAAATGTGGAGACAGGCCGAATCTGGCCGGCCGGGCCGTAGTTTGGGAACCCCTGGGCTAGATCAAGTACTGAAATTTGTGTTTGGAAAGGAATTACGAGGGCAGGGCAAAGCAACAAGAGAAAGAATAATTTAAGTCCTACGCTTTTCAATCCTTGTTGGAATAGTTCACTTATTCAAATTTTATATTTCACTAACACATTTTTTACATCTGTATCAAGGTCATGTCCAACACTTTTTACTTGTTGCTTTTGTATGGTTAAGGCATGCTGCAGTTTTACACAGCTTCAATGCTGTTTAAATCTATTTTGCATATGTCCTTCATTATGAGAAAAATCCTACAACATGTTAAAAACATGGTTTTTATTGGTGTGGGTCTTGACAGCAACCTATTGCCTCTTTAAAAAAATTAAGGCTGAACAAAGAATATACATCTTAGCATAACTTTAGTACAAAGTTACTTGTTTTTTTTTTTTGTTTTTTTTTTTTTGCAGTTTCATTAAGTGTTACCACTCCACCATGCATGAACAGGCATGTTTCCTTGTTTTGTGTATACATATGGCCTAATCTGCTACCTGAAAAGAGTCAGGAAGCATGTCATCTAAGGAGGCCTCCTGGTGAAAATGATAGCATGTGACGCACACATGAAACAACATAGACAGCTCTAATACCAGCTCACTCCTGCGTTGCGTTGGAACAGATGATGTCATTTACCTGTGCTGCTTTTGAGTGACAAAGCCTCTTTTGTGCCTGTGCAATTACACACAAGCTCTCACTTTTTCACACGAGAGCACACTGAGTTGAATGCCCGCATGGCTTTTCACTACAGGGGTTACCCGGGTATTTATCAGTCAGTGGCTGTCTCATTTATCAGGCACAGAGAACGGTGGGTTGTACTTCTCACTTTGTAAGGCGAGTTAAGGAGTCGAAACAGCCTGGGTCAGAACGGGGTCACCAGGTTTTCTTTGAAACATCTGAAGAATGTGGGCATCTAAAGAGACATCTGTTTACCAGGCACTCTGTAAGAAAATTTGTGATTGAACATTTAAGAAGCACATCGACAGTTTAGATCAGTGGTCCCCAAACTTTATCTTGTGAGGGCCACATATCTGTTTTCTTCTTGGAAGAGGGGCCGGGGTCAGTTTGTCGGCTATCTTAACAGAAAAAACGAAACTGAGGTAATTCAAAAATTAAACCAATAAATAGGCTGTCCTCTCCCATCATCATCTCATTGAGACTTTGGACAGTTTCAGCTCTCCACATATTGAACAGTTTGTGCAAACTTCACAATAGTGATGGGAATTTTGCTCTACAGAGCCATCCTGCTCTTTCTTTTTTGTGCACAAAATGAATAATTTAGGTAAAAAAAAATGTTTTATACATGTATATGCTTTTATTTTTCCTTTCAGATAAAATGTACAAAATAAATTATAAAAACTAAAAGCAATTATTTACTTTTCAACTTTTAAAATGAAAAAAATCCAAAATATTGCATCAACAACTCAAAATACTATTTAATAATTGCAAAACAAACAGGAAAAAAAAGTTTTAAAGTTTTGTGATTATGGTTAAGGTTGTTACTTAGAAATAGCAAATTATCAGCATCCGGTCGTCCGGTTCCCTCTCCAACCACCAGAGGGAGCCATCACCAGAATACTAACAGCCTCTGTTCCTCTGAACACTCCAACTCCCAGCATGCATCGGACCTCTGCCATCTTGTCTGCACCAGCTGCTTCTCATCGGCTCATAACCACCACTGCATATATGCCTGCTCACCTCTCTGTTCCTTCTTGAACCTTTGCCTAGTTTTTGGTCTTTGCCTGTCTTGTCGCCTCCTGCCTCGCTCCTTGTGTTGACCCTTGCCTGGATTATGACCTCGCCATGTCTCGCCCTTGTAAAGTAAAACATTTGCTCATGGATCCACACGCCTCAGTCTCGTACTTTCACAAATGTCTCAGCTTTGTGAAGCTGAAACGGGGTGGCTGGTTTAGAGATGTATTAGACAATACAATGGTTCTAGTATGTGTTCCATACACAGTTTCTGAGCTGAAGAGATATAGGTTTCCTCCATGTCTGAAAAGGTGCTGCATTCATCTTGTCATCAATTTGGACCAACTTTCCTGTGCTTTTGTAGATCACACATCTCCAAACCATCAGTAATCCACGTCTTTGTTTCACAGTAGGAATAGTGATATTTTCATCAAAGGCCTAATGGACTGCTCTCCAAATGTAGCATTTATAGTTGTGGCCAAAGAGTTCAATCTTGGTCTCATCTCTCCAATGGTCTTTGGTCCAGAAGTTTGGAGGTTTTGTCACTGCACTGTTTGGCATTGTAAGGGAGCTGTTTTGTGACATTTGTGCAAAAAAGGCTTGCTTTTTTTTTCATTTTTCAGAGAGTCCTGGATTACAACTGAAGTAATTTGTGAGTTTTTCCTTACAATTTTTCTGGCAGTTGTGGCAGAACGTTTTGTGACTGTGGTTTGGTTTCAACAGAACCCCTCACTTTCCACTTCTTGATCAAAGTTTGAACACTGCTGACTGGCATTCTCAGTTCCTTGAATATCTTCTTTTATTCATCTCCTGCTTTGCACAGTTCAGTTAACTTTCCCCATAGACCCTTTGACAGCTCTTTAATTTTTCCCATGACTTCAGAAATGTCAGTGCAGCACTGGATAAAAGATGCAAAGCTCTGTTGGGATCCCAAAAACTCCAAGACCTTTAGTGCACACATTGTTTGCAGGCAAATAAATCACAGGTGCGGATTGGTTATCTGTAGCTACCCTAACCCTAACCCTAACCCTTTTAACCATTTTGTAACAGTTTGTGCATGTTTTGAGAACAAAGTCATCTGGGTTTGTAAACTTTGAACAGGGTCATTTTGGAAGTTTATGTTGTCATTAAGACAACAGAAAAAAGGGAAAACATTTTTTGACAATAAATGGGTTCACCCAACCACTAACTTGTGGAAAACAGGGTTTTGTGTTATCATTCACATTCTATGAAAAATGGCAAATCATAATTTTCTTCCAGGTTATGTAAACTTGTGAGCACAACTGTATTGCTGAATAGTTAAGCAAAGCTAATCCTACACTTTTTAATTAAACACAATACCATCTTCTTTTCTTCCAAAGTTCTGCTTTAATGAGTACATGTAATGTATAAACACTGTGAATCATGAAGTTAGCTGTTTGTTTTCCTTTGAAAAGATGTAATTCCCTCAAACTATTAAAGCATTGTTGTTTTTTTTTACTATTTTGAATATGGTTGTCTTCCTAAAACTTTAATGTTGGCTGTGTCAGATGAATTTCTAACAAACAGCTTACTGGTTGATGAGCAGGAAATGTAGCTGCTCTGTGACCCAACAATGTAATGTAAAGTGCGTGACCTGCTGAGTCAAAGTGTAAACCAACAATAAAACAGATGCTGAGATTAGGCCTGCAGTGTCAACATGAGGTTGCTCTAGCTTACATGCACAAAGGCACGTACCTTGTTGGTAAAAAAAAAAACAAAAACAAAACACTACACTAATATAGGACGCATGCTCATGACGGAGTCTGAACCCTGACTTCCTGCTTTCCAATGAACCACCTTCAGTGTCATGTGTCCTTTAACCATTCATACACCCTCATACATGTATTAAAACATTTTTAATTATTGCTTCTATGGTTACAAGCTTTGCAAAATAAACCATAATCATAATTTTCAAAATGAATTCAAAACCAAAGTCTGTCTAAGGTCATATTTAGAGGGGAAAAAGGGAATGTTATGTCTGGTATCTGCAGAAATTTGAAATATTTTCATTCTGACTACCAAAATCATTGAACCGCTCTTTGACTCAGAGAAACTTGCAGAAAACAGCAGCATGGGAAAGAACAAAAATATGAATTATCAAAACTTGAGAAATAAACAATTTGTTCTTTTAAAAATCCAGTGCAGAAAGAAAAATAGTTTTGCCTTCAGTCTTTCAAACGCAAACCTATGCTCTAACCAATTCTACAGTTAAATGGTCTACGGAGGAGTTTATGGTCAGGCAAAGTGTCCAAAAATCCAGTCCATATCACAAATCTTCCATAACAGTGCTTTATAGTTAGAACAAAGTTTTTATTCTGATGTGATGTCTGGTGTTCTGTGAAAATGTACGTCTATGGCAATACTTCTTCACTCTATTTTCATCTGTTCAAAGGACACTGTTCCTGAAATCTTGTGGTTCATTCAGATCTGAACAAATAAGTGAAAGCATCTAACCATAATCTTCTTCTGTTCACCCAGGTTTATGTTTATGGTATCTGTGTTTTGGGTTCAGGATGTGCTCCTTTAAAACAGTGATTTTTTTTTTTTTTTACATGTTAAAGCAGGGATGGGCAACTCCAGGCCTCGAGGGCTGCAGTGTGTGCAGGATTTCCAGATATCCAAGCCCTACTCATGACTAATTACCTGCTTCAGGTGTGTCCAGCCAATTAGAACATGCCAGATCACGGTATGTTGGAAAACATGCAGGAATGCGGCCCTCGAGGCCTGGAGTTGCCCATCCCTGAGTTAAAGGGAGGAACAGACTTATGCCCACTAGGCATGGTTTGTTTACAATGTGCAAGGCATGATGGGACCGCAACACAATTAATTAGCTGTGGGAAAGTCATCTGCTAGAGATCTAAACCGTGGTATGCAATAGACATCTCAAAAACTACAACCTAAATGAGCATTGAGCAGCCCATATAGGACTCAACATCCCCAGGAAGCAAACAATTTTCAGCATAAGTGGTCTAAAATAAAAAAAAAATATTTGTAAACATTTTGAGAAGTAAAATTTCAATATGTGCCACCATGCATGCTGCTAACTTATATGAAAACCAAAAGTTCTTTAATGTTTGAAGATCTATAGACCCCTATAAATTTACATGTATGCCACAGTGACAACCTTTACATGTGACACTTAATTTAAATCACATATAGGGAAACAAAGTGGAGTGCCTTTTGAGATAATTAGAAAGGACTACTGCTTTCATCATCTTTAATGATTTATTTTTTATTATAATTTTAATACCTTACTTATTATGTCAAGCCAACAGTTTTGTGCTTTGTAAATAACTGTCCTTAAAAAAGACTGATGTCAATGTTTAATATCAGAATAAAAGTCAAACAATTTTCTGTTACAAAAACCTAGTTACTATTGTTTAATATTTTAGTTAAATCTCTTGATTTACCATTAAAAACAGAATCGCAGTAGACATATGATATAACTAAAGACCAAAGTCTTCAGATTATAGCACTTTAGATGTTAGTCTTTGTCAAAAGTTACCATTTTAGCTCATTAGAGTTTCCTTCATACTGTTTTGAAGAAAGAGCATAAGACCGAATCTTGAAATGGGTTCAAACACAAACTCCTGTGTGTCGACTGCTGAAACAGCTGCAGCAGAAGGATGGGCCGGAACACGGTGGAATAATACTGTTTCAAAGAATGATCTTCAATCAATCATTGAGTGTGACAGCAAAAATATGCTGTTCTGCTATGTTTACACAAATCAATGTTTCAATCTTGAAATCAAGGCAATGACTAGCAGCTGCAGCCGTGTCTGTGTCACTGATTATAAAAAGAATATTCATCACTTTGAGCTAAAGAGCCTGTCACAACAGCAGCAAACATCAAGAAGGGAAACTGCAGTTTTACTGAGCACAGAGTGCTCCCAGTAATATAATGCATGGAGATGATTTGCCCTTCATCAGATGGTGGTGCAGACAGCTATCTCCTGTCTGTGTTTGCCTGCTTTCAGTCATTTTCCTCCTCCTACATTTCAGCCAACAGGTCAAGGTTTAGATCAGCTAGAAGATATGAGCTCATATAAATCGCAGCCCCATGTGTATGTAAGCCTGAGCCTAAGTAAAGTAAGTAAGTAAGGCAAATACTGATAAAGGCTACTCCCTCCTTTTGGCTGAAGACCAGATAAACAACTTCTAAAAGCTTTTTTTTTCCTGCTGGGATAGTCACTCGACTAACAAGCTTAAAGCTAAAATATACAATTTGTTTGACAATGTTTGCCACCTACAGAGCTAGGATGTTATAACAGAAAACATAGATCTTTCCCCACTTGTTGCTATTAACAGAAGCAGAACTTACACTGAACTGTTTGTGAGTGTGTGTCTCACTGCATAAGAAAGTGCTGTGTGTGGATGGCTCTCCAAAGGTTTCAGTAACCTGTGGCAAGTTCCCTCAATCTTTCCTTACAGGAAACCAGAAATAAAACCAAGCATAAAGCAAATAAGGTAGATTCAAGCTGCAATAGAAATGTCCCTGTAATTACTTTTAGATTATTAACTATATAACGTTTTGAACATGCAACGCAAGCTAACCACACTGACTAACAGAAACCTACACCAGAAAGGGAATTCCTCCACAAACATGATCTTACAGCTTGTCAGTGACGCACGCTGCAACATCCACCTGTATGTGCGCCTTCTTAGCCCCTCGTTAGCTTACAACAATCCAGACAACTTGCTGAACATGTGGTCACAGCCTCCCACGCCAGCCTCAGATATGGCGGGGTATCCTTCCGCGCAGGTAAATAGTCCCGTTCGATTTTTAGCCTTTACAACATGGCCACCCCCACATTTAAGGTTAAATGTGTTCTGATAATCTACTCTTTCACATCAGATGTATCATCTGGTATCTCAGGTAGAACGATGAGGCGGACAATTGGCCTTCTGTACACCTTGTACTTTATCTGAACCTCAGCCATTCTGACATTTCCATCTGGCCCTAAGAATACTTTAGTCACCTTTCCGATCTGCCAATATGATCGAGGCAGTTGTGGAACCACCATCATGATAACTGATCCAACCACAACTTCAGGCGCAGGAGACTGCCACTTTCCTCTTGTCTGCAGGCTGGGCAAATAGTCCCTTATAAAGGCTGTCCAAAATCTTTCTGCCAGCAGCTGTGCGTGTCTCCACCGACGACGACCAATAATCTCGGATTGTGGATAAACCACCTGTGGTAAGGAACCATCAGGCTGCCCCATCAACAAACAGTTTGGGGTAACCGGGTCTAAATCAGCTACATTAGCTGAGGTGTAGCCCAAGGGTTTGGAGTTCAGTATGGCCTCCACTTCAGTAAGAACTGTCATAAGCACTTCTTCTCTTACTGTTTGTGCACCGATAGTGGTATTGAGGGCAGACTTCACTGAGCGTATTTCTCGTTCCCAAGTTCCACCAAAGTGTGGTGCTGCAGGTGGATTGAAGTGGAATGAGATCTGCTGAGCAGCAAGCTGTTCTTGCAGACCTAGACTTAGATTTGAGAAGGCTTCTTTCAACTCCCTTTCCCCTCCTCTGAAGTTAGTTCCTTGGTCAGAGTAGAACTCGCTTGGTTTGCCACAGCGTGCTATGAATCTGCGTAGTGCCATTAAAAAGGCATCCAAATCAAGGGATGATAAGACCTCTAAGTGAACTGCCCGAGTAGTAAGACATTTGAACGCAAGTCCCCACCTTTTCTCAGTCCTTCGTCCCACCTTTACTTGGAATGGACCAAAACAGTCAATACCGCAGGAGGAAAAGGCTGGCTTGAATAATCTGAGTTGAGGTAGCGGAAGGTCAGCCATCTTTTGCACTGCTGGCTTTGATCTCCATCTGCAACAGTCAGAGCATCTATTTTGATGACGTTTTACTGCTTCTTGTCCTCAAAGGATCCAAACCCTACGTCTCAGTTCAGAGAACACACGCTCAGGTCCAGGGTGACAAAGTTTAGCATCATACTCTTGGATGAGTAGTTTTGTGAAAGGATGACTAGGGTCGAGTACAATGGGATGTACAGTTGCAGGATCTAGGCCATCCACTCGGCGCAACCGTCCTCCAACTCTGATGACTTGATGTGCTGTGTCAAATTCAGGTGAAAGACAGAGCAGGCGACTAGTAGATGGTAAAGGTTTACCCTTATTCAGTAGCTCATAATCCTCACGGAAGTTATCCTGCTGAGCTCCACTGAATGCAAGCATTTCTGCTTCCCGATATGCACTGGCATGAGGTGGTACAAGCTGGTTGGTGACTTTATGCAGCTCCTTGGCCAGTGACTCCATCAACTCTTTCCATGTGTTGAATACTGCAGGATTTGAAGAAGTGTCAAGCCCACAGAAAGTTGAGCGCTTCAGTTCAGATGTATCAACAGAGATAGAGTTAGCTGACGGAAGGTGTGCTGGCCACTCCTCGGGAGGTGACTGAAGGAATTGTGGACCACAACACCAGTGGTTGGGACCAAAAAACTCCTCTTGCCTCGGGTGAGATCATCAGCTGGATTACGCTGAGAATCGATGTAGTGCCAAGCTTTTAGGTCGGTGAGTTCCTGTATTTCTGCCACCCGGGTACCCACAAAAACTTTAAATCTACATGATTCTGAATGGAGCCAGGTGAGGACAGTGGTTGAATCACTCCACAGGACAATTTGGCAAATGTCAAAGGTGAGCTCGTTCTTTAAAAGCCTTGCTAAATGTGCACCTGTCACTGCTGCACACAGCTCCAACCAAGGTATGGACATTTGCTTTCGAGGTGTTACTCTTGAACGTGCAATGAGAAAACATACATGAGCTGTCCCCTTCTGATCTTCAGTCCGTAGGTAGGTCCGTAGGCTCCATAAGCCTTTTCAGAAGCGTCACAGAAGATGTGAATATCTCTTTTTGTTTCTGGTTGGTCCATGATGGTAGGAGTGTAACATCGAGGGATTTTCACTTTTGGTAGATGCTTTAGCTCCGCCTCCCAGCTGTATCAAGCTGCCAGAAGATCTTGGGGAAGGTTAGGATCAGCCCAGTTTCTGTGCTTGTCCAAAAGCTGTTGAACCAGTATTTTTGCACGTGTTGTGTAGGGAAGTAGGTACCCAAGAGAGTCATACTGGCTGGCTAGGACACGATAGATGTTGCGCATGGTGGCAACGTTGTAAGTGATTGGTCTGTGCTTGAAGCCAAAGGTGTCAGTATCACACTGCCAGCTCAGCCCTAGTGTTGATTCTGATGCAGAAGACTTGTCATGTGACAGCCACAACTCCAACTTGCTCGATCGTGCATCTGCTGGCAAATGTTTTATGGCATCTGGTTGATTGCTGGCCCACTGACAGATATTAAAACCTCCAGAGGCAAAGGTGCTTCTGAGATTATCAACCAGCTGCTTTGCCTCTTGAACAGATGGCAGACTTTGTAAATAGTTGTCCACATAGAAACATCTTTCAACAGAAAACCAGTCTTTACTCTCAGCTGTGCTGTGGCTTAGAACATGGTGCTGGAGTGCACAAGTCGCACAACATGGGCTACAGGTGGTCCCAAATGGCAGCACCTGCCACTCATACTCTTGGGGGACGTCTTCTTTCTCCCTGTTGTGCCAGACAAAGCGGAGAAGGGGCCTATCTTCTAGGAGCAACAGTACTTGGTGAAACATGGCTCTGATGTCACCGCTTATGCCCACATTGTGCTCCCTGAAGCGCAGGAGAACTCCAAGTAGCGAGGGACCAAGTGTGGGGCCAGGTAACAGAGACTCATTGAGACAGAGACCTTTGTACTGGAATGAGCAATCAAAGACAATCCTCTTCTTACCATTATGCTGCACCACGTGGTGAGGGATGAACCAGCATTCTTCACCTGATGCACCTGACTGGGTGGTTGTCTTTGCAACAGCTCCAGCTTCTTCCATTTTCTTAATATCTGCCTCGTAGGCTGCTGAGCTCTCTTGATCTTTCATCAGCCGTTTCTCTAGCCCTCTCAGTCTTGACATCACAGCATCCATGGGCGCCTGAAACAGAAGAAACTTGCTCTTTCTTAGTAAAGGAGTAGCATACCTAAGAATGCCATTAACCTCAACCCTGGTAGTCTTAGCTTCAAGGAGGTCAATAACTTGCTGGTCTTCCCGAGACCGAGTGACTTCCTTCTCACTTCTCTGTGGCAAAGTATCCAATTGCCATAATCTTTCGACATTTTTCTTGAGCTCAATCTCCAATGGACTGAGAGATGTGAACAAGCACTGCTGGGAGAATATCTGTTGTGTTACCACCCTGGTAGGACCTTGGAGTGTCCATCCAAGTCTGGTCCGAATTGCTGTAGGGCCACCTGGTGGTCCTAAATGAACTGGCTCCACTGGGACTATCAGGTGAGAATGGTCTGCTCCAATAAGGACCATTGGAATGACTTTATCAAAGGGTTGAATAGGTATGTCATGAAGGTGCTTGTACTTAAACTTGAGTGTATAGATATCGCATAGGTATGATCCTCAAGGTTGAGTCGCTTGGCCGTGAAGGCATCTGCGTTTGTGAAGAATCTGTTTGGCTGAGCGATGGGTGAGATCTTTGTGACAGCTGTGCCATTCAGTAGCTGCACATCTTGGCGGATGATTGTGGGAGCTAATGCCTCTGGAGACCCTTGTAGTACTAACTTGTGCGTGGCTTCAGGTAGGAGCATGGTTCGCTCTGAGCCATCATCCAGGACTGCATATGTATCAAGTGTCTTGTTTTCATGCCGCAGAAGGACCCTGATTACTTTCAGGAGAACCCGACTGCCCTCTGTGGGTCTGTCTAGATACAAAGTCTCTGTGGCAGAGTTGACAAGGCAGGAGCCTTCTCTTGCAGGCTTAATGTTGACATCATGTAGTATCTGGAGATGTCCGCCTTGGCACTTACTGCAAGGTTTCTTCAGGTTACATTGCACAGCTTGATGTGCTCTTCCGCAGCGCCAGCAACACTTGTTAGTCATTATCCATTGTGTGGTCTGATCCTTATCAAAGGACTTGAAGGTATCACATTGGCTCAGGAAATGCTAATCAATGTCACAATATGGGCAGTAAGCCTGTCTTGTTTTCTGTCTTCTTAAATTGTCAGGCTTCCTTGACGTCGACCCAGAGGGACATTGGTTTAGAAGATCCTCTGCCTCTTGGAGTATTGTTGCGAGATAGGTAGACTTTGGATTTTGTTTTAGATCCAACTTCCTTCTCCCTTCAGGTTTACGATCCTTGAAGGTTGCTTGGCTCTCACTGGCTTGGCACCATACCTCATACTGCAGCCACTCTGAGAAGTCTGTAAGGTCATATCCAGTTCCCACCTTCCGATACATCTGTCTACGGAACTCAGATCGCAGATCAGACGGAAGTTTACTCAATAGCCGTTCCACGTGAGACCCACACTGTAGCTCCCCTGCCCCATCATGCCCAAGCGTCTTCAGCATTCCAACTAATGCACGTACTTGCAAGGCAAACTTCTGGAAAGCTTGTGAGTCTCCATGTCGAATTTCTGGAGTGGCCAGTACTGTGGTTATTCTCTTCAGGGCGAGCTTCTGGGGTTGACCAAACTAGTCTGTTAAGGCAGCCATAGTGTCTGAAAATGGTTTGGCTGAGTTGAGGAAGACATCAGCCGCCAGAAGCGCTTCTTCAAACTT
This sequence comes from Adrianichthys oophorus, assembly GCA_036245035.1. Lineage (NCBI taxonomy): Eukaryota > Metazoa > Chordata > Actinopteri > Beloniformes > Adrianichthyidae > Adrianichthys > Adrianichthys oophorus. The sequence continues at coordinate 1,147,555 of BSAI01000131.1, forward strand.
GAGATGGTCTAGCAATACCTGATAGCGGAACAGCTCTGTGGCATCAGGGGGAAGAAGGTTCTCCAATGCTATCTTAAGACGAGTAAACTCACTGGGGTCCCCTTTGGTGAAATCTGGAATGGTAGGGATTGGACCCATATAAGTTCTCTCTCTGGAACAAGTTTGAAGCATTTGTGGAGGCAGTGTGTTATATGGGTCATTTGTAGAATGTAAACCCAAAGGTGGATGTCGTAGATTGACCAGATTCTACAGGATCTGGTGCTTTAAAAAAAAGTTAGATTGAACTGAATCAACTCCGCCTTGCGCATCTGAGCAATAGCTTCGATCCTTACCTAGACCACAGATCCCTGGCCTCCTAACTGCCTGGCTGGAGAGCTTCGGCTTTTGTCGTTGTGTGGTGGCTTTTGTCGTCGTGCTTCGGCTTTTGTTGTCGTGTTGTGTCATTTGCTGTGTTGTGAGCCGTGTCGGCCACCGTAGTTAACAGTTTATCTCTATTATTCATTCGTAACATTGCATTCGAAGTTTGTGAATTGTTTTGTCAAAACCATTTTGGAAAATTAAGTTAATTGAGCATGGAATGCATCAACCCTAGGCAGACCTTGGCTGGAGAGATCAGTTGGAGATGGTGTAGGTGATGGTGTAGGAGTGGAGGCTGCTGCTGCCAATGCCACTAAGTCCAATCATACAGCCGTGGCCAATGCAAAGGTAGACCCAATTGTATTTCTCCAGGCTGGGGTTGCCATGAGGGATTTGAAATTCCTTCCTTGGATGAAGAAGGTGGAGCTGTGGCTAGCGCACCCTGTGTGTGTGGCTAGCACACCCTGTGTGTGTGGCTAGCGTGCCCTGTGTCTACAGCTAGCGCGCCCTGTGTCTGTGGCTAGCGCTCATGAGGACACCTTTCTGAGAAAAAAATACTTATTTGTGGAAGAAGTTTTATCCTGTGGGAGGTGTCTTACAGCCCCAGACGTCTTTGGTTTTGTTTTTTCATATCCTGTGTGTTGTGCATTTATTGTGGTGTTTTTGACCCAGGACGATGGTTGTGTTTTGTTGGTGTTCATTTCCTGTTTTATTTTGTTGTTTGTTCCTGCTTCCTGTTTTATTTTGTTGTTGGTGTTCACTTCCTGTTTTATTTTGTTATTGGTGTTCACTTCCTGTTTTATTTTGTTGTTGGTGTTCACTTCCTGTTTTATTTTGTTGTTGGTGTTCACTTCCTGTTTTATTTTGTTGTTGGTGTTCACTTCCTGTGTTTTCACAGGACTGCTCATTTCAGGTCTCTTGTCACTCCCCTCCTAGTGTGTGTTCTCTCCCTCCCTAATGTGCACACCTGTTGTTACTTGTCTCATCCTCTCCTTCTGTTTATAAGTCCTCGTCTCCCTTGCACTGGTTGTCGGGTGGTTTTGGTAGCAACATGAGTTCATGTTCTGCTTTCCTGATTCTGAAATAAATCAGAGACTTTGCTGTCACGAGTGCCGTTTGCATTTTGTGTCCCCACGTCAACCCTGACATTTATATTGTCAGACTGGGGCCTCTGTGTTTTTGTGGATCTTTGTGTCTCTGTTGATTTGTTTCAGGTTTGGTGCTGAAGGGCTGTGGCTCCCAATTGGATCAGAGCTGATGGGAGCAGCCTTAAAAGCACCAAGTGGACCTCCAGCTGGTGAGAAGGGAGCCTTGCAGCAACATGGCGCCACTGCAGCAACATGGCGCCACTGCAGCAGCTTGGTGTTCTTCTCCACTTCATGAAGTCTGTGTTGCGTTTTGTGTTCAGGTCCACTCTGTCTTTAGTTTGTTTAGTTATGTTTTAAAATGAAGCTGTAGGGGTGAACTGCCATTTTCTTTAGTACACTTACCTGAGCCTTACTCAGGGCTGTCCGGTCTCTGTTTGACCAGAGCAGGAGCTTGGTCCGCATAGCTGGCACTAAGTCAGACCTGTTCCCAGTGCATGTTGGACTCCGGCAGGACTGCCCTTTGTCACCGGTTCTGTTCATAGTCTTTATGGACAGAATTTCTAGGTGCAGCCAGGGTCCGGAGGGGGTCTGGTTTGGGGACCACAGGATTTCCTCTCTGCTCTTTGCAGATGATGTTGTCCTGTTGGCTTCATCAAGCCAGGACCTCCACCATGCATTGGAACGGTTTGCAGCCAAGTGTGAAGCGGCTGGGATGAGGGTCAGCACCGCTAAGTCTGAGGCCATGGTTCTCGACCGGAGAAAGGTGGTTTTCCCTCTCTGGGTGGGTGGAGTGCTCCTTCCCCATATGGAGGAGTTTAAGTATCTTGGGGTCTTGTTCACGAGTGAGGGAAGATTGGAGCGTGAGGTCGACAGGCGGATTGGTGCTGCGTCCACTGTCCTGCAGTCGCTGCACCAGTCGCTGTCCGTCGTGGTGAAGAGAGAGCTTAGCCAGAAAGCAAAGCTCTCAATTTACCGGTCAATCTACGCCCCAATACTAACCTATGGTCATGAGCTTTGGGTCAAAAACAAGGTCCCGGATCCAAGCGGCTGAGGTGAGCTTCCTTCGTAGGGTGGCTGGGCGCTCACTTAGAGATAGGGTGAGGAGCTCGGAGTAGAGCCGCTTCTACTCCACATCGAGAGGAGCCAGTTGAGGTGGCTCGTGCATTTGGTTCGGATGCCCCCTGGACGCCTCCCTAAGGAGGTGTTCCGGTCATGTCCCACTGGGAGGAGGCCCCGGGGAAGACCCAGGAATGACTCGGGGTTCCCCCCCAGACCCCCCAGAGGAGCTGGTGGAAGAGGCCGGAGAGAGGGAAGTCTGGGCATCTTTACTTAGACTGCTGCCCCTGCGACCCAGTCCCGGATAAGTGGAAGAAAATGGATGGATGGATGGATGGATGGAGGTTATCCACAGCTGTCTTAATTTAGTTAATCTCCATCAGTGTACACAAGTGTCTGGTTTTCTGTTCATTATTGTCAGGTCATCTGCTCTGCCACCTTTCTATTTCTTCATGATTTTGTGTTTAAGCTTATCCATTTTATTTTTTTATTTTATTTTTTTCTGCCACCATGCCTGGTCTTCTGCATTTTGGGTCTTCCACCACCATTCTGTGACAAACTGCTTTAGTTAACTTAAACATTTTTTTAGACTAATTTTGAGTTCAGCTAATATGTTAGCATTATGCTAGCATGTTTCACTAAATTAGACATTTTTCTAGGTTTTTAAGCTAATTTGGAATTTAGCTAATGTTTTAGCATTATGCCAATTAGGCTAATTTGACATTTAGCTAATTTAGAAAGATATCAGCTTCAGTATTTTTAGCTGTCAGTACTAGCATCTTCAGTGGCCACATGCAGCTTACAGCATTCACACTTGCATTATCGTAGGTAATGCTCAGTGACGGGAAGTCAAGTGAGGCTGTGCCTCACCTGCAAAATAAAGCTTAAAAATGCATAAATTAAATAACATATACTTTTTAAAACTAAATGTATCCTAGTCTGAAAATTAACTTTCAGACTAGGGATGTTAAAAACAAACACAAATTCTCATTTGGAAAAATTAGCAATTGGTAAATAGATATGGTTAAGACTCATCTTAAATTGTTAAGCAAGTTTAGTTCATTACAAATATAGTTTTACAACATTTGTAAATAAGTGCAAGTTCATTAAAAAAACAAAAGGGTGTTAGTTTGTTAATATCACTTTAACAGTTCTCCATTTTCTGTGGATTTTTGTTTCATAATCAAGTTTGTTTGAATTACAATTTCATTTGCGCATGTATACTTTTTCTTTTTTTTCATAATGTGCTAAATGTCAATCTTTTGATTATGCAAGCTTATTGGACGAAGAGATTGTCATGTCCAATCAGAGGCACTGATGTGTGTGGTTAAGTCTGGGAGTTCATATACGAGCAGATGAGGAAAGACAAGCCAGGAGTGAGAAGCTGATCGATAGTGAGAAGTTTGACTCAAACTAAATAAGTGGATGCCAAGTCTACTTACCTTTTTTGTGACAACGTGGTACATGTAAGTGCAATATGTATAAGTTTGATGTGAGTTGTCATTATTTGACAAATGTATGCTAAATGTGCATAGCATTAGCGTGCTAGCTTTAAAGCTAATCTTTGAGCAAGTTCCTATATATAAAGTATGAAGATTTGAAATGTGATTGTTGGGAGACTAAAAGACACTTTTATACATTGGACCACAGGAATCATTCTCTTTGGACTCTGTTGTTACACTTTGAAGCGCTCCAGAACTTTGGCTGCTAACCAGAAGAGGGCCAGTGCTCTTCCTGCGCCACTTCGTGTTCCTGCCTCGTGTGCAACCCAGCTTGCTAAACCACCATGTATTGAAGGAGTTTAACATCTACCACCTCCACCTACCATCAATTAAGCTAAAGGATTCATGAGTACATGCGCGTGTTTTATTTTATCTGCTTGCTTCTGCAAGTGAAGGGATCATTTGGTTTAAGGCCACAACGATCTCGAGCAGCGATTCAGGCCTGCTACGTTAACTAAGAAAACTAATAGAACTGAAAAGAGAGAGAATTTGGAAATGCAGATATAAATGTAAAATACTGTTGATTTAATTTATTTTGATTATTATTTACACTAAACTTCTGTGTACTTTAATGCAAATTGTGTCTTGTGTTTTATTTAATTTTTCCAAGATGTAGAAATTTGTACAATTTTATGTACAAAAATTTGTTGTCCTTAGTAAGATTTAAAATTTAAATTAAACACTTGTTTTCTTACTAAGTGAAGGCACCGTTAGTATTAACCAGAAATTATAAAAATTAGTCCAAAGTCAGTAATACTTCAAATTTTAAAACTATGACTTTCATTTTTTGTTTTACCAAATTAAATTAACCCAGGACCCCACCCATAGTACTACCAACACAGAAGAATAATAAATAGCTACATAGGATGGGTGTTACATAAACATATAATAAAATATTATTTTTTAAACATGTCTTTTCTATGATTACCTTTTTCTGTGGGTGTTTTCAATGTTTCTTCAGCGAATTTTTGAATTTCCTGTTCAAACACGTGAGACAGCAGTGGGTGAGCCAGCAACAGCCCGTGCCGCCCCAGCGCCGCACACACTGACTGGAGCTGCTGCTGACGCATGCACTTTACTAATTTGGTCTTTTTATCATGTTATTAATGTGTTTCTTCAGAAGGAGAGAGCATAGACATAAAACAAGGGAGCGACACTCAGACTTCATTTATGACTAAAAGTAAGTCAATGATAGGATTTTTTGTGACTACATTTTGTAAACGGAAAAAAAAAAAGTTGAAATTTTAAGCAACACACGTTAACTGCTGTCAATCAAATGGTGAATAAGCCACTCTGTAGGGTTCATGTTTGATGATGACAATGTCTCACCAGTCATGAACCTCACCGTGGTAATGCTATATATCTGGTTTTACCATTACCTTGTTAAGATGAAAGAATTTTTCTTCAAAACTGAACTGAGTGCTGAGTTACTTTCCTTTGTGCACACTATTAACAAAAAGGCCTTTGGCCTTTCATACCAGACCAGGTTTTAGCTCAAACAACAGCTCTTGGCTAGCATAACAGTGGAGGTGAATCTGCAAGCCTGGAAAAAAAAAGCCTACTTGAGTTTTGTATTAAATTGATGACATGCCATCTGAGATGGGCTAACACAAATGTCTCTAAACAGAATGAATTGATCAAGTTTTATTTAAAAAAAAAAAAGCGTGCCAACATTTCTTGACCATGATGTGAGAAGCTGATAAAAGCAAAAAGGAAACAATTCTTCACATTGTTTGCACTTTAAGTGGGTTTTACAAGCCATCAAATTTTGATGGTACTTGACATTCCAGCCTTTTTTTCTCCCATTCTTTAATATGTTGTTAAATGACAGTACTGTGCTAAAGGTATTCACCACAGAAAGTACTTTCACAGTAAAATGAAGTGTTTCTGTGAACAGGAGACTGTAAGAATACAGACATAAACATACCAAAAAAAAGAAAAGTTTTCAAAGAAGAGAGTTTTGCACATTACTGTAGCTGTCAATAGTGACTTGCACCACGTCAGTACTTTAGCTGCTTCCCCCAAACAAAAGATTAGTGGACTTAAGTCATGCTAGGTTCAGCTAAATCCAGGAGTGTTTTCTGAGTTTTCCGGTGTTATGCGTTTTCTGCATTTTCTTAAAATAACAGTGTTGCATGAGCTTACTGAATCCCCCCCAAAAAAAGCTGATAAAGGTCTGTTTTGACTGAGTTGACTGACAACTATTCACTTCAGTTCAATTTAAGTTCTGTACAACAAGCCATCAATAAACACCTATGTACAAATCCGAAACATCAATGTTAACATTAAGGTGTCATTTAAAATAAAAAGACAATTCAATACAACATTATCAAAATGCTAAGTACCAACACCATCAACTGTTTCTTGGTAATCTCGTGTTTTGATTAGCTTTTTTCTTTTTTTGAGTGGTATGATCTGACTCACATGTTCTACACCTCAGTCACCACAGGTGTTGGCATCTGACTGATGGAAAACACCTGAGGAGCGTGTGAGAGGTGTGGCCTCAAACAGCTTGAAGAGCAAGGCAGCACCTTCCTCCACTCTTCATGAATCAGTGTTGAGGGAAATTATCCTTGATATGAGAAGTGTGACTGATGTGGAGCAACTTGCTGATCATTATGACAGTGTTAAATTCTTTTCAACCAAGACTAACTAGTAACATCTATGAACACATTCTTTCTGCAGGGATTTAGCTGTGAGGTCAAGTGATATTTGTGCTCCTGCTGCTCCTCATTGTTTTGCTCCTTCTTTATTGTGTGCAGTCGAATAAATGACTGCAGCAGGTGGTTGTATTTTTAGTAGCGGCTCGTGCTGTGATAAACCACAGGCTCCAGTTCAAAGTGTTTTAATCTCAGATTTAACCGCAAGCTGCCATTGATAAAGGCTGTGCATCAATGAAATTAAAAGTGCATTAAGGGCCCCTCTATGAAGTCACATTCCTCCTAATTCTGAGGAGATCTGTCCTCTCAAAACCCCCACAGCTTTTATGGTGAAGCAAAGTCGAGATAAGGGGGAGTACCTGGGCTAAGCAATCACTCATTTGTCTTGTTTATGACTACAGTGATTGTTGTCAGTGCAGAACTCCAGAACAGTGTTTGTTTGCGTTTCTTTATTCCTGAATATTCACGGGTGTCACTGCAGAGCCCTGAATGGACAGGTACACTGTAGACAGGTCTGCTTTTTACAGTGACAAAAATTTCAATCAAATCAATCTTTATGGATAACACTTGACATACAATGCAGCACAGAGTCTTGTGCAAATAAATAAATGACATAGAAATGAAATCATAGAAACGACGACTCAGATTGACTCTGAGCAATCACCGCTTACTATCGACATCTGGTTCCAACATGGCAACGTCCATATCCCGGGAAAATGGCAACTGAATTGACTTCATTTTGTTGGAACCTGAAAGGCATTTTCAAATGGTGACGCTTCACTCACTGTGTCCAGTTCTCTCTTATACAGTCAATGCTTGCTGGGTGAAGGAGAGGCGAAAGGGTAGAAAGGTCTGAGTCAAAGCCATAATGGCTTTGACACAAGATACATGCTTTTATCTCCTCATTCTTTCCAACAGTGATACTGTTGCTGCCTGGGATGTTGACACAGCAAAGCCCCCCTTTGACTTTTTTTGTCAAAGTGAGTCAAAAGGCAAAACAAAGGGAGCTTGCGGAGGGTAAGTGAGTTTTTATACTGCTGACATATGATCCACTCTATTCTGTGGCTCATCTCAGATGAGTTTCTTGTCAAGAAGCAACAAACATCTCTGAAGGCCGAAGGTGAAGCCACCTAAGCAGCATCAATGCTGCAAAACCCAAAAGCAGCTAGATCAATTTACAAACAGATGACACTCCCTTAGTTGAAGCCACGAGGAGAGAAATAAGCCCTATAGAAAACCTATAAATCTGATGGAGTGAAAATTGTGTGAAGTGTGAAGAACATGCTCTTTAAAACACTCACCTCAACTTTAACCAAACAAATACAAAACCGGTTTGTTTGCAGGGGACACTGAAGAATGAAAAGTTGTAAATTCTTCCATCCATCCAAGCATGCATTCATCTTATGTATTTTAAAGATGCCCAATGATGCACTTTTGTTTATATGAACATATTTAGTATTTTTTAAATAGAGACCAAAGATGTTATTAGTGTTTTGCTTTTATAAATAGGCTTCAATAAACACATGTTTGATGCAATATATGTGTTTATTTGTGTTTTGATGTACTTTATATATGTCTTCTTAAAAATATGTTGTAAAACAATTCAAAAAATACATTTTTTGCTTGAATATAGTTAATTTTCCTTCCCCCCCTCCCCCCTTTTTTACTGATCCAAAAAATTATTTAAATTGTGACTCGCCTGACAGGTGACATTCTCCAAACATTGGTACTATGCAAAACATCCAGAAAACAAAAAAAATGTTTAAATAAAACTGCAAGTCATACCGTCATAGCAGTTTCAAACACAGATATCGCAGATTTTTCTCATACTTAATTTTTTTTACCCAGATGATAAACCATCTAGAGATAAAAAAGTTCCTCCTATACTGTCAGTGAGGATTTTTTTCTGTAGAAATTGTTGTCAGCTGTGTGCTGAAAACGCTGACACCTGAGCAGAACCAATCTGAAAGTAATTCAGCGCAGAGCTTTTGGAAAAGCTTTTTCAGCATTTTCTTAAGCCCTTTTCTCCAAGCCCTTACTAAAAACCTCACTAGCTCACTCTCCTACAGAGTTGCTGAATAACCTTTATGCCCACCAGAGCATAAATACACACACAACGCTCAACCATGTGCAGAGGAAGCCTTTTTAGGAGGGTAAGGAAAACTCTGCACAAAACCTTTTGGGAAAGTCACCCACTCATGGACTCAATTAGTGCTTCATGGGAGGCCAGAACATGAGGTCGATGCATGCTCTCTCCTTGTGTTCCTGAGGAAAAGCTAGAGTCAGTTGACCGTGCAGCACAGCAGCCTTTCCTCTCAAGCCGGACCACTTCCTCCTGAGCATTGCTCCCTCTTCTGGTGTTACAAGGCCCACATACAGTTGAATTAGGCCTTACTGCAGCCCACTTTCACTCATTTATTTTCTCAATGTTCATGCAAAGACTGTACATTTGGATGGCTGCTTTGAGCTTTTGTCTCCGCCCACAATGCCAAAAACAGCACAGCTTATGTATCCCACATGAGGACTGGGCTGTTCGCTCTGCGGTAACATTCACTTCCTCTGTGATGTTGAACCTTCAAGCATTTGCTATTATTTATTTGTAGGTTACATTTCCAACATGAAAGCTCAGTCTGATCCCAGAACACCTGACTTAAATGGGGCCAATCAAAGAACAGAGTCAAACTCTGGATGTGGCATGTCAGTAATGTGCATTATTTACAGCAAAATGCAAAATTGATCTGTTTAGGTTTACACTTTGCATGATCTGTGTTTGATAGTTTCTATTGCAACCTCCTGTTTATACTTTGGAAGCAAACCAATGGAAGCAAACAGATAAAAATACACAAATATACTTCTTACAAAAAGAGTTAAACATTCAAAAACATAAGGACAAATGTGTGTCCTCAGACATTCAAGCCTGAAGATGACGATTGTGCTGAGCACAAGCAGACAAAACAATTTCCTTTTCTGTTTCTAAGCTGGACAGGAACTCAAAGGAAACAAATCTGAGCACACATTTTGATGTGGGTCTGCATGTTTCTCTTCATCCGTCATGAGTCCTTTGGCCTGTTTACTGTCTGACTTCCAGTTCCTTGCAAGGTCTTGTGCCATTTTCCTTTCTGTCCTCTTAAAGTTTTTTTTTCCCTTCTTTGTCCTTGGCTGTTGTTACTGCATGTATTTTCTAATGTAAGTCTGGTCAGTCACAAATTATTTCTTCAAAAATATACTTTTTAACTCCTTGAAGCACAGTTGTTGTTGTTTTCCTTCGTGTCTGCAGCAAATGTGCCAGAGCTCTCTGTGAGTGGATCACCCCCACCCATGGGTCAACCTGCCAAGAGCACACTTAGACCATGCCCCCCAACAAACAATAACACATTGCCTTTGTTCACTCATGAGGGATCATGACCTTTCATGTGTGTATGTGAACACGTTTGGCTTGGTAGCCCACAATCAGGTTGCAGGAGGCACAGCAGGCTGTTGTCCCTAACTTAACCTCATCACCTATGACTTAATATTTCAGCTGACCTTGCCAAAGCTCCCATGATGCACCAGGATAGCATAATGAAAGTCAATTATCCTGACACAAAACAGGACTGTTTACCAAAGCACAGCTCAGTTAAATTTACAGGGAGCTCCTAACTGGAAATACAATATTTGTCTGTCAGGGGGTTGTTTTGTTGCGGCAAGTTTGTGTTTTGATTTTAGAATTACTTTCCCATATTGGGTGGAGGAGATCTGCAATTTGCTCCTTAGATTAGGTGTAGAGGTTTTGAAGGCTATGCAGCCCTCTGTCACATAGATAGAACTTATGGTCATGTTAGTTTTAAAACTGCAACATACAGTTGTGCCTAAAAGTTTACATATCCTGGAAGAAATAATGATTTCTCTGTCATTCTTCATAGAAGATAAATAATAACACAAAAACTGTTTTACACTCATAGTTAGTGGTTGAGTGAAGCCATTTAGTACTATCAAAAAACGATGTTTACCCATTATAAATCACAATGATGTAAGACACTTCCCAATTAACCCTGTTCAAAAGTTTACATTCACACCGATGAGGGCTTGAATGACAACTCACAGTCACATCCTCACCTGTGACTTGTTTGCTGGTAATTTGTGTGTGCACAAAATGATCTTGGAGTTTCTGGGCTCCTAACAGAGCCTTGCATTCTTCATTCAGTGCTGCACTGACATTTCTGGATCCTGAGTCATGGAGAAAGTTAAAAAGCTGTCAAAAGATCTACGGGAAAAGGTAACTGAACTGTACAAAGCCGGAGAGGGATATAAGAAGACATCCAAGGAACTGAGAATGCCAGTCTGCAGTGTTCAAGAAGTAGAAAGTGAGGGGTTCTGTTGAAAACAAACTACAGTCAGAAAACTTTCTGCCAGGAAATTGATCGGGGATTCAAAGAAAAAACTACAAGTAACTTCAGCTGTGATCCAGAATTCTCTGAAAAACTGTGGTGTGGATGTTTCAAGATGTACAATAAGGAGAAAAATGGGCTGCATGGTCGAGTCTCCAGAAAAAAAGCCTTTTTTGTACAAATGTGACAAAATAGCTCCCTTACAATACACTAAAAAGCACAGAGACAAAAACTCCAAACTTCTGGACCAAAGTCCTTTGGAGAGATGAGACCAAGATTGAACTTTTTGGCCACAACTATAAACGTTACATTTGGAGAGGAGTCAACAAGGCCTTTGATGAAAATATCACTATTCCTACTGTGAAACAAGGAGATGGATTACTGATGGTTTGGAGATGTGTGTGATCTACAAAGGCACAGGAAACTTGGTCCAAATCGATGACAAGATGAATGCAGCACCTTATCAGAAGATTCTGGAGGAAACCTGTCACTCTTTAGATCGGAGACTGCACGTGGGACACACTTGGACATTTCAACATGACAACGATCCAAAACACAAGGCCACGTCCACCTGTCATTGGTTACAAAAGATTATGGTAAAGGTTCTGGAGTGGTTGTCTTAGTCTCCTGAACTCTGAATACCAGACTTCAAGCTGGTATTGATACTGTTATTGACCTTATTATTGTGTCAATGCAAATTAAAAAAAAAAAAAAAAAAAAAATCAAAGTTTAGGAGAAGAATGATCAAATGTCAGGGTTGAGGTGAGGACAAAGATGCAGACAACACTCGTAAACGCGAAGTTTCTCATTTATTTGAGTTAAGTTCTCGAAACTGAACACAAACTCATGAAGGTACAAATCCACCCGACAACCAGTGCAAGAGAGACGAGGACTTATAACCAGGAGGAGAGGATGAGGTAAGTGCAAACAGGTGTGCAGATTAAGGAGGGAGGGAACACACACTAGGAGGGAAGTGTCAAGAGACCTGAAAGAGCAGTAGTGAAACACAGGAAGTACAACCAACAACAAAATAAAACAGGAAGTGAATACCAAACACAACAAACAACCAATGTCCTTGGTCCATAAACCCCCACATCAAATTCTCATCTCAAAACACTGAAAGCATCTATAAATTGACTTTACATTGAGACTGGACGTGCCTGACACGTGAATCACATTCAATGTGAACTCAGCTTAAGACTCTAAAAACAGCCGCACAGTCTATGTTCATCAATACTCAACAGCTTTCACTCTCTGTAGTTGTTGCATGCTTTATCTTGGATGCTAGAAACAAATGCACTCTGCATGGATTCACTTACTCTTCAAGTATTTTTTACTCCAAACTAATAAAAAAATTAAGATATTTCAAACCAAAGTTTTTGATTATCACTTTTGGTGGGAATGTGTATTAAAAAAAGCATGCAAAGCTACACTAAAAAAATCAGCAAAACAACAAGAACCACAATATGGCAAGGGCAGCTGTTCCATTCAGCAACAGTACAGATAAATATGTGTTTGGCAGAGATTGTTTGTTTTTTTTAGCTGTATCTTTGGTTCAGATACACACCAGGGATAATCGCAGAAATTAGTACAGAATAGGTTTTAAGAAAGGTTTAAATGCTGATTGGTTTGTTGTTTATAAAGAAAATAATCACTGTTTATCTGAACTATTTTATAAGCTAAATTTTCATTTTCAAATAGAGTACACATGAATATTTTACAGCACACTCCACAATTTAATGACTTTAGGCTTTCACATTTAGGAATGTTTTATTAGGAATGTTTCACAAAAAAGGCAGTCATCATTTGAAGAAAAATGTCCCACAGACCCTGTGGGCTCATCATATATGGCTTCTACTGTTTTATGAGCGATAAGTGTGTCTGGTCTTTTTATTTGTGTGATCTCTGGCAAGCAGAAGGATCAGTCCACTTCATCTGTCCTCTCCTGAATCCCCATAAGGCTGAAATGTAACCACAAGCTCAGCTTCCTTCTCAAGAATCCTCATTTGTGAACAGCTGAAGCAGGTGGGCCTGAGGAACCATTCAGCACTCACATTTGTTCTGCAAAATACTGAGTCCAAAGGAGGTACGCAACCTGACCAAGCACATCGAGACATCTGTGGACAACGTTGCAATGTTGTCTGCTACATGTGTCTGTGTTTACGCCTGTGAGCATGCTAAAATCACTGCCTATTCAAACAGTAGAGCTTCAAAGATGAGTAACTGTATTTGAAGACAAAAAGCTTTCAACTGTTTTCTGTAAAATGCTTTACAAGGAAATGTCAGCTAATACCAACAAGAGCTGCTGTCTCAGATGCTGTTGTTCCATGTAAAACAACAATAAATAAATAGAATAAAATTCTACACCACTCTTTAAGGTTTTCTTTTTATGTTCAGATTTCATAATTTCTGATCATAAAAATCTATCTTATTATGGATTTGTGCACATTAAAAAAAACTTATAATGTTCTTTAAATCAATTTAAATGCTATGCTATTGTGAATATATTTAATTATTGGATGAAAAACTACACGTCTGTCAGTGTTGTCATGGGCATACAAGATGTGCGTAGAAAAACTGGTCAACCTTTAACAAAAATAATTTCAATTATGTTAAAAAAGCTCCAAAGGAGACACATAATAAGTCACTTTGGTGAGAGAGCAGGCATTGTCTTTGCTGAGCATCTTCCATGTTGCCACAGTCATGGTTGTTGAGCCAGACCACTTCAGCCAGTGGTGGTTAAAGTGGAGCAGACGTCTTGCTGTGCGGTGATATTACGTGAGCAGATGGTTGCAGTCTGGCTGCAGAAACTGATTCTTTTTCAGTATGTTTTGTCAGATGCTTCAATATGGAGAAATTCAAGCTCATTTTTCACAGCATTATTTCAGTTCACAGAGATTTGCAGACCTTATTTTGCGCATGTCTCTGAAGATGCAACATTTCGGTCACGCCCCACTTCGTAGACTGAGCTTTATGAAACCTGCGTTCTCTTCTTTTCCAGTTGTTTTCATGTTGAACTGTTGTATCACTTTGATTCAGTTTGTTCTGATGGATTGGATTCAGATAGATTGGATTCAGTGGCCAAAATGTAATTTTGATTGATTTGATTGAAAACTGCCAGCCAAACATAGTTTTTACTGGCCTATTTAAAACAGAAAAAACCTTAAACATGTGACTTTACAGTGAAAAGATTTTGAATGCAAACAAGAGAGGAAGTCACAACAAAATTAAAACATAGGATAAAAACATCTTTAACATTTTGTTGTTGTTTTTCCAATGAAACTTTTTGAAGTAACTCCTTTATTTACTTCTAATATTTTCTCTTTGCTTTTCATCAATGAAGTGTTTAATTTTCTATCCCAAATGAGTTTCCATTTTCTTTAGTTCAACAGCAAAGCACAGTGTTGAAAACGTCTCCCTGTGCCCCCCATGAGGAAATTTTTTCTCTTTCTTTTTAAGAAAATAAAATTGCTTAAAAGTAATTTAAAAATGATATGAACACATACTTAATGTCATCTAACTGTAAACTCAAATTAAAACTTGCTGAGAAACAAAGGATAGATTTACTAGAGTTTTCCTGATTCTGCATGCACAGTGATTTAACCATAAAACAGCTGTGGATGATTAACATGAATTTAAAGTGACTGACAGAGGACACTCTGTTAGTTTAGTTGGACGACCGTGTCAAGGCAGGTTTGGAGTTGTGCCATACTCTTCCCTTTTAAATAATACAATTTGATTTCCTGGATTGCTTGTTTACATGCTGCTTCTCACAGCTGAAGTGTTTCTATGATGAACATCACAGACCAAACTCAGGCTTTGAAGTAGCACAACCTGCAGGATCTGGGACTGACATACTTTTTTGATCCAACTTGTACAGTTTTCAGCCTGTATGAACTGAAACCTCTGCTGACCTAAAGCCATCTGAGTGACTGTACCTGAGTCCTGGGGGGCCAGGTAGCACTGAAGGTCATCCAGAACAGTGGAACAGTGAACAGTGGTTTGTGGGATGTTCAAAGCTTTTTGAAAATCTTTTTCTAGCCTAACCCTGCTTTACATTTCTCCACAACTTTCCCCCTGACCTGTCTGGTGTGTTCCTTACACTTCATGATGCTGTTTTCCCCACTATATTCTCTTGACAAACCACAGAGACTGTCACAAAACAGCTGTATTTGTATACTGAGATTAAATTACACACAGGTGAACACTCTTTAAGTCATTAAGTCAACATTTGATCAGTCATCAATCATCAAGCAACTTCTGAAGACAATTGGATGCACTCAGAGAAAAGAGGGCTAAATACTTTTGCACACTGCACTTTTCAGTGTCCTATTTGTAAAAAAAAAAAACCTCTTGTATAAAATGTGTATCCCTTTGTGTTAGTCTTTCACATAAACAACCCAAATGCATCAGTCAGAACCAACAAACAGACTTCTGACAGATTTTTGCTTGGTAGAGGGACCAGACAGGGTTGTCCACTCTCCCCCTCTCTTTTTGCTATAATTATTGAACTTTTGGCTGCAACAATAAGACAGCGTGAGAGCATTAAAGGAATTACTACAAGATACAGTAATCATAAAATTAGTCTTTATGCTGATGACATATTACTTTTTCTAAACAATTCCATTAGTGAAACAACAGCAATTATTAATGAATTTTCCTCTATCTCAGACTACTCAATTAACTGGAACAAATCAGTTTTATTGTCACTGAATGGTAATGCCGAGCAAACGACCTCAATCCCAGTCAAATCAGGCAATATCAAATATCTAGGTATTTATTTCTCCCCGAAACTATCAGAACTGGTGCAACTAAACTACACTCCATTACTGAAAAGTATACAGGATGATCTAACCCGCTGGGTCAACCTGCCTCTGTCACTCATGGGTAAGATAGCCACAGTAAAAATGAACATTTTACCCAAAGTTAATTATCTGTTCTCAATGATCCCCACACAACCACCACTAAAATGGTTCAAAACATTAGACTCTGCCATATTCAGCTTTTATGGAACAATAAACCTGCAAGAATTAGTCTAAAAACTTTAAAATCTGGAAAAAGCTGTGGAGGCTTAGAATTATCTAACTTCCATAACTACTTTCTTGCCAACAGACTGCAGTACCTCTTAAGATGGATACAAAACAATCCAGAAACCAACCCATGGATGGATCTGGAACAGGCATTTTGTGGAAAGATCAGCTTGTCAGATCTACCATTTATAAGCCCAACAATAAAAAAAACTTGACTGCTACCAAAGTAGTAATAAAAGTACTATTTTAACAGCCTGGTGGGATTTTCTTAACATGTCAAACTCTTCACTACTACCATGCAAAATGACACCCATCTGGAACAATCCAGACATCCTGATAAATAGAAAAATGTTGCACTTCCCTGCTTGGCAAGCAGGGGGCGTAAGACTACTCGAGCACTTAATTACAGACGGAAGATTCATAACACACCAAGAACTACAAGAAAACCATGGAATAAATAAATTCTTGGAATATCAGCAACTTAAATCTGTAATTACTAAAACATTTAAATCCAGAGACAATGACTTAAAATTACCAGAACTAGTTACCTCTATGATTAATTTTTCATTGAATAAAACTCTCTCCAAAATATACAAACTCTTATGCAACTTAGATAACGAAGTCTCAATCCCAACAACAAAATGGGATGCAGACTTAGGCAGAAGTACAGACACAAGCTTCTGGTCAGAAATTTGTCTAAATACCTTTAAATTAACCAAAAGTCCAAACCTACAACTAATACAATTCAAAACTCTTCACAGAATTTACTATACTGGACAGAGGATGTTCAAGATGGGTCTCAAAAACTCAGACATTTGTGAGCATTGTGATAGTAATTTACCTGACAATTACATGCATGCTCTGTGGTTCTGTACACCTGTCCAGGCTCTCTGGCAACAGGTATGTGCTGATCTATCAGTCTGGCTTAAGGTTTAGTCACAGCCTCACCTTCACTTTGTGTGCTGGGTGACATGAGTGCCATCGACACAGAGGGAAGTTTAGCATCTATAATCTTCATAACTCTTTGTATAGCAAAAAGACAATTTTATTAAACTGGAAAAACAGGAAAAATATTAGTGTAAGTCATTACAGGAATCTGCTATTGGATCATATCAGCTTGGAAAAAATGTCAACTAAGAGTTTAAATAACTTGAAAGGAATTCGGGCTCTCTGGTCTCCCATAGCTAACTCCCAAACTTAGGGGGCGGGATTCCTGGGTGTCGCCGCGCCTTGACTGTCTGCCGGGGTCGGGACCTACCTGGTGCCTGGTGGGAGCGGGGTGTGTGTGTGTGTGTGTGCCTCTGTTGGTCAGGGGTTCTGGTCCGGCGCCTGGGTGGGGCAAGCGCGGGGGCCGCATGGTCTCCCGGGCCTGGGCGTGGGGGTGTGTGGATGGTGCATTGGTAGGGGGTGTGGCTTGGCTGGGGGGGGTGGTCTTTTTGCAGTGGTCTTATGTGGACAAGTTTGTGAACACTCTTGGAGCCGGCAGGTATGTAACAGCTGAGTGTGTGGACAGGCCCTGCCCATTTTAGACCAACACTCACTATTGCAATGGGTATAAGCTCCAGCATTTTGTTGCCTGTAGATTAACAACTCTACCTTCCCTTCCCAGTAGTCCTTCTCTAACTTCTATAATCCACCATCTCTCTTTCCCCCCCTCCATCCCCCAACTCTCTTCTTTTCCCCCTTTCCTTTTCCGTCCGGTCCAACAAAAAAGACACAAAAAAAAATCAATATTAATAAAGTTCGGTTTAAATTACAAAAGGGGCTTATACCAACATACATTTTGTGTTCGCTATGATTTATAACCCCCGATTCTAAGAGTAAAATCTGTCTAATACAAGAGGCTCTCAGCTCATATCTGTTTGCTCAGCTGTTGGACAGGACAAGTTAAAAAAAAAAAAAAAAGATGCATGAAAACATGCGTCTTGGCCAGTTGACAGTAGTGCCATTAGTAGTTGGAGCTGTAACCCCCATAACTGGAGGTGTGGCTACAGCAGATCCCTGGAAAGACCCTAGACATCTCAGTCCAGAAAAGCACAGTGCTGGGAACGGCTAAGATTCTGCGCAGGACCCTCAAGCTCCCAGGCCTCTGGTAGAGTACCCGAGCTTGGGGTCAGATACCACCCGCGGAGGGTGAGAGGGGCGTTTTTTTTTTTTTTTTTTTTAATCGGGTCCTGAATTTCACTGTGGGATTGCGAGTTGGGCGCATAATAAAATTTATTCCCGCAAACTGAGCTCTTAGGAAATTCCCGCATAAATTTATTGTGTAATAATCACGCACGTTTGCATTGCAACTACAGAATAAGAAACAAAGAGTTGGATTGAAACAAAGTTGATCAGAGTAAGGTTGGCCCACCCATCTCTTGCACAGTGCAGATAAGCTTTTTTAGCAAGGCAGAGAGAAAGAATGCTAGTTTCACACCAAAAACAGGAGTGCGCCACAAGAAAATCCCCACCCACCCCTTGCACACGTATACACACTGACAGAGTTTCATGTTGACAACTTTTTTTCTCTGTTAACACTGTGTTGTTAGGGTCAAAACAGGGAAAGAGCATGGACTCACAAAAAAACCACCCATTATTATGACAGTACAGAAGGGAGAATAATGCTCACAAATAACATCCTCCTTAAAGTGTGGAAATCCCCCCCAT
Source organism: Adrianichthys oophorus (assembly GCA_036245035.1). Classification (NCBI taxonomy): domain Eukaryota; kingdom Metazoa; phylum Chordata; class Actinopteri; order Beloniformes; family Adrianichthyidae; genus Adrianichthys; species Adrianichthys oophorus. Next base: position 1,166,267 of record BSAI01000131.1, read on the forward strand.
GAGAAGCAAGTAAATGGGGAATTCCCCATTCAGGCCCTGACATACATATATGAGATTTTGAGTATATTCATGAATACACTCATTA
>BSAI01000131.1:1171351-1213518 GCA_036245035.1 Adrianichthys oophorus
TTAGGCATAATCGGCGAATTATAGCCTACAGAACCAGTGAAGTGAAGCTAACACAGGAGTAATATGTTCTCTTCTGCTGGTTCCTGCTAACAATCTAGCTGCCATATTTTAAAGAACTTTTAAGGCAAGCTGCAAGCAAAAGGTTACAGTAATCCAGCCTAGATGTAAAAAAATGCATGCATGAGTTTTTCAACATCACTTCTTGATAATATATTTCTGACCTAGATATATTTCGTAGGTGAAAAAAAATGCAGTTTTACAAGCCTGTGATATGTGAGCCTTAAATGATAAATCCTGCTCAAATATAACCCATAGGTTTCTAACTGTGGAATTGGATGCTATATTTACACCTTGTGTATCATCCACATAACAGTGAAAATGAATTCTGTGTTTCCTAATTATGTTTCCTAAGGGAAGTATGTCAAGCATAAACAGGATGGGTCCCAGAAGAGCTCTGCTTTGTCAACTTAGTACGTTTTCTTTCATTTCCTTCTCAGGAGACGGTTGTTAGATTTTAATCGCACAAATAACATCGCAGAGACAGCTTTAGTGTCAATCCCTTCCAGCAGAATTTATTCTGCCTGTCAAAATTACGTTAGCGCATCTTTCTGTTAATGCTATTATCCCATAAAAGACACGTTACTGCAGATATATATTTTTGTGTCTTTGGTTGGGTTACCCCAAGATCTATCAGCCTCGGTAAGTGCTATTGATACATTTACACCCTTGATTGTATTTATTTCTTTTCATGTATAGTACAGCTCACACAGTGACAGAAAAATTTCAATCTTTCTTGGTGATTGGAAATGGGTCAGTCTCTGTAATGATATGCTTGGGTGTTGCACACTCATGCTGCTGATTTCAGCTTCTTTTTTCCATCCCTTTTGCATAAATACCATTTGCTCCAATAAGCCAGACGCGGCCCAGTTTGACAGCTCTATCATTTTCAACATCGGGAAACCGTCAGGCTCGCCGCTCCAGGGGTTATTAAATATCCTAGTTTGTAAAGCATACAACAGACAGGCTTAGAGGCCTGGCACTTCCATACAATTTACAGAAATCTGAGAAGTTTCCTTCTTCTCAGAGTAGACATATAGCACTTTTGCAGCAGTTGTGTGCCATGCCACAACCACTACACAGGACCTCGACCAACATTTCGTTTTCCAGCCAGTCTCAGTGCAGCAGCACGTTCCCCTTCTCCACTGCCAAGGCACTGTCAGTTTCACAGATTTTATTTCAGGTCTGGGTGTTGCTGAGCAAAATTAAGACTTACCTGGGAATCCTGATTTAAAGCATTACAAATGTTTTTCTTTGGATTAAATTTAAAAGACAGACGCTACCTGTCGCCCTTGTTGCCCATTTTTACACCATGCCACCCTGGCCCTAGCCTTTATGTGCCACTGCCACCCGCGCCACACGTATCTAAACGCCACCGCCACCCTTCCAGCCCACCATTGACCCGACCACACTTGTGAAGCAGCCACAACCCACGTCTGACCTTCACTTTCTGTAAGGCTAGAAGCTATATGTGAGAAATTGATGTAAAAAGCACTTTTTTTCAAAATTGGACCTTTTCTGTTGATTTATCTCCATAGCAACCATTTTATCTTTTGGTTGTCTGGTGACACTGAACAGATCGACGTAAGTTTCAGAAGAATCAGTAAAAGTAAACTTTTGAATTTCCTCAGCAATCAAGGTTATTTGCTATCCACGCCCACATTTCTGATATGTTCGTATCTGGACTTATATTATATCCAGCTTTCGTCAGATCTCAACATATAACATTTTCACAATATTTCGTAAAAAAGGTGCGAGTAATAAGAGTCAGCCACTTTTGTGAGCTTGGCACGGGCATGCCATTTTAAAATCTACAACTTCAAATTCTAATGTTTTTTTCACAATTGCTTCCTGTTGATGCCCAAAGAGTTATAAGATGATTGATAAAGATCTCGAAGACGAGTTTTTATTTGTAGATGGTACTAACAATGTTTTTTTCTGAAAATTTAAGATGGTGACCCCTTCCAGAGGTCAAAGGTCAGGGGTTTTTGTAGACTTAAGCTACCTGCATGTGTGTGAAATTTTTTTAAAATCGCCAAAACAAAAGTTCAAGTACTTGGAGATCATCAAATCTCAGATTCTGACAAAAAATGGCCGCCAAGCCGTACGTCATGTGGCCATTCCATTATAATGTCAGAACTTTTTTTGGATATCCCCGACACATGTACGTTTGTTTCGTTTGTGGATTCCACCTTTTTTTTTTTTTTTTTTTTTGCTAAGTCAGCAGTTGTGTTGGGACGTACATTGTATGTTATATTGTTACGTTCAACTTGATCTACGGAACGCATGGATAGACTTTTTACGACATTCCAATACAACATGCGCAAGCTAGCTAAGACCATAGAAGAGGAGAGCTCACCATGTGCACGTCATTCAGAATCTACAACTTTCAATTCCTACATTTTTCCACAGTACATTGCCAATGATTCTGGAGAAGTTATAGGACGATTGAAGCAAATCACTAGGACGACTTTTTCTTTTTAGCTTGTATAAAAAGTGCTTTTTCTTTAAATTCAAGATGGCGGCCTCGGAGGAACCAAAGTGTTGCTTTCCCATATTGAGGAAAAGCGTGAAAATCGCCAAATCTCACACTTTGCTACAAAAGGGCCGCCAAGCCGTGGGCGGTGTGACCATCCCATAATAATTTCAAAAGTTCTTGTAGATATCCCCAATACATGTATTTTGGTTTCATTTGTGTATTTTGAAATATTTTCCTTTGGCTCTATGAAGCGATTATTCCTCCATTCATTTTTTTACGAAATTTGCTCCCCGTGATGTCATCGTCGGGGGGGGGGTCGTTCACTCTGCCAAAAATTAATTTTCAATTTTCCCTAGGTGTGGGTACATTTCGATGACTTTTAGCGCATGTGGCGGTGGTCAAATTTTGACTCAAAGGTGCAGAACTGTTGCACAACTCCTTGAAGTCTGGGACTGCTGCTAATAAATAGGTTGACCCTTGACTCTTGCATTCCTGTTGTGTCTGAACGTTCCTTATCATAATTGAATGTATCTGCATCTTTTCCACGCTGGTGTTTTTCACGTGCTGATGTTAAGCTGGACGAGACTGTGGCAATGCTTCAAAGGGTTCTTTGTCTTGTGGCATCAGACCTTGTCCAGCATCATGTTTCTAGCAGCTTTTGCTGGAAGTCAGAGTGTGAGGCTGACGCAACAAGTGCAATTAAATGTCTCGCCAGTGCAGATGTTGCTCAGAGGCTAGCTGTGAGAGGGAGTGGGGGGGCACAAACGGCTGCTTTCTTTTGCCTGTAAGGGAAAGTTTAAACAGGAAAAGAGGCCGAGTTGGCAGTTTCAGTTTAAACTGTTCATATGCACAAACTCTGCAGAGCACATGAGAAATGTTTTTCACCGTCTTTCTTTATAATTTGGGTCCCGATGGAGTTAAAAAAAAAAGTATAGGGCAGGGCATTTACCATTTCATAAAAATAGAAATTTGTGGCATTTCTCCAACAAAAATGTTAGAAAACCTGATCCATGAAGATGTTATTTGAAACTTAAAGGAAAATAATCAGAACTTTATTAGGTAGCATTAAGAGTTCTCGACAAATTTGTGAAAGGTACCAGCAACAAAAACCCACACTGACTAGAAATCAGAAATCAGACTAGAAATCAGAACAATATTTCTTAGGATTCCTATACACATGTACAACTAGATTAACATCACCATTTCAGTCTGAGCAGATTTAAAGAAATAGGTTCTGGTGGGATAAAAACACCCTGACAGGGATATCAAGATGGCCCTGCAGCCCAGAAGACTTTGGAGTGCTGAGACTGTTCTGCTCTTCTACCGGAGTCCTCCTCATTCTACATGCTTTGAAGTGTCACAGGGGTCACTCCTCCTACTGCTTGCACTGTCCGCTCTGTATGGTTGCAATATCCCAGAATGACAATTTGACAGGTTTTTTTTTAAATTTTTTTTTACAAAAGTATAAAAACAAACAAAGTGACCCAGACTATTTGTTTTTACAATTCAAGCACAGGAGACTTGTAATAAATTATGATGCCGTTTTCTGAGGGACCAAACTGGAACTGAGGAAAGTGTGCTTCTCCGAGTGAATTCAGTCACTTTTAAGAGCAGAAAGTGCTTTACTATTGGGCAGTCAGGTTGTTGTGTTAGTAGTGAGTACACTGGGAGCATGTGTTATGTATTAGGTGCTAAACTTTGGATCAAAGCCCCAGGATAGCAATGGATCTTTCTGCTGTGTGTCACTGTTTCCATTTAGAAGGCGGAGAGTGTTAAGCTGCAACTGACTTCTGTCAAGTCAGAAGAGTTCTCCAGCAGACAACGGGATGCTGGCAAATCCAGTAGACAGGCAGCTGTTTTCAATCTGTGGAAAGACTGAATTTGACAGAAAGTGGGTGTGAGGCCAGAGAGGAAAAAGGAATCCTGACACTACTGACAGAAAATAGAGCAAAGAATCCACAGTTTTCACTGGTAAACTTTTGGCTCAGTGTTTTATCAGTGAAAGAGTTTCCCTTCAAAGCCAACCAAAGAGAAAAAAGTTTAACAAACAAAAATGATTTTAGGAATTTGTTTAAAAACAAAAAAAGGTTTTCCTGTTTTTAATTTTAGGTATCTGCATTACTGCATGATTTAGGAAGGATGAGATCATTCCATACCTACTCTGAGCCACCTTTAGCCATCATTAATATACTCTTCATGAGGTCCAGGTTTATAGGAAACTCATGCTTTTTCTTAGTGTTCCACTGTAAGTTCGTTGTGCTTGGAGGGATTTTTAACTTGTCAGTGTTTCATGTTGAGGTTTTCTTTTGTTTCTTTAAACTCTAATGCAAAAAAGTTAATAGAGTTTACCAACTGGATCCTAGCATTTCAGGAAGAGGCTGCAAACTTTAATTGGCAGGAAAAGATCTGTTTCTTTTTTATTTTTCTTTTTTCTAAGGACGCTAAATTTTACTCAATCCAGAGATGCAGATTAAGTCTTCAGCAGCTCTGCTTCTCCATCAGTGAAATGTTTCTGCTTCTGTGAGGAGCTGCATGCCTACTCACTCACAGGTCTGTTGCACAGGAAGTTTTTTGGACAAAATAGTGCAGCCCATGTGTTTAAAAACAAAAGGAATTAAACAGGCAAACTGATTTAGGGTGTATTCAAACTAGACAAGTCCATTGGTCTGGACCAAGTCTGCTTAATTTGGTCCAGATGAACTCCTGAACCTTGGGTTTGGTCTGTATTCAGACTGCCATCAAGGGGATTTTCCTGTTCTGGACCAAAGCTTGTCAACAAAAACATGTGACTTAAAATCTCCTCAGTCACTGGACAGGAATGACAAGGGCGGGTCAAAACAATGAGAGAAAAAATAGTGGAGTTCTTTTCAATCCTTGTCAGGATAGTTCACTTATTCAATCTTTCTATTTTGCTAATCAAGTTGGAACATCTGTATCAAGGCCACATACAACACTTTTTATTGCTGCTTTGGTACAGCGGGGGTATGCTGTAAGGCGGTTACTGAGGAAACAATGGCTAATAATGCTGATAAGTGTTTATGACATGTAGATTGTTGTGAAAACACTGTGAGAAGCAATGTGTATCATGTTAAAAGTTGTTTTAATGAGCCTGGATTCATCCAGCCACATTTCAAAGTGTGCCGCTACTGTGTTTACATCCCATAATGCTGATGTTGGCCGTTTTCGTCCAGTTGTTCCACTCTTAGCACAAAACCTATTCAGACTGAGAGAACTCAAAGCGAACCAAAGCTCAGTCGGACTGGAAACAAACCAAGATTCCCTCGAAAGATGGCTCAGAGAGTGGTTCCTGATCCTGGACCAGGGTTTGCTTGAGTGTATTCAGAGGGAAATTTATTTTCCAAATTTGAAAATTTGGTCAGCTTTGTTCCAGATTATCTGGGGAAATGAACTCTGGTTCACTTTAGCAAACTGAATGTGTTCAGTCTGAATACACCCTTAAGGTGTTGAAGATTTACAAGGAAACTAAATTAATGCAGTCAAACAAATGTTTAAAAATATTGTCATAATCCATGGCAGCCAACCCTGATCCAGAAGAGCCACGACACTGCCTGTTTACCAGCTCTACCTGGATTGCTTGATGCTGACTACCTAAATCAAGTGTTTTCACTCAATCGGGATGATGAATCACCTGAGTCAGCTAATCAACAGCAAGCTGGTCAGGGAGAACTGGAAAACAGGAAGAGCTGTGGCTCTTGAGGACCAGGGTTGGTCAGCTCTGTTTTCCACATCAACAAACATGAAGGCTGTAAAACATTGAGTTATAAGTAATTGGTTATAGGTAAGGTATGTCTAAGAACATTTTTACAATATTGCTCTAACATAGAATGGCAGTGTAAAGTAGAGGTTGACAGCTAAACACATGCCATCATTAAAAAGTGAATGTCTTTATATGTTTACAATAACCAGCACATCAATAAACTACTAATGTGATTTAATCGTTTTACTTTGTCTTTGTCCTGCCAGAAATGTAAAATACTCCTTGTGTGAAATTTGGCACCTCCAAAGAAGGCTTTAAAGTGAGGATGATGATGATGAAGAAGACCATCAGGAGCAATGTAAAAGTAAAAAGGGCTTTTAAAATTGTGGTGATCAAGGTTATTGGCTGAGGAAACTTTGGTAAAAGACTTTGACCCGATGGGTGGGGATTGTAGATAAAGAAGAGAGGTAAAAGAATTGTGAAGTCGTTTAACCTGAGCTTAAATTTTGATGTTTTTTTTTTTTTTTTTAAATGCAATGAAAGAGATCTGAATGCAGAGATGTAAAGTCCTGCATTTTGAATCCTCACCACCACTTCCTGACACTGAGGTCATGTACAGACAGTGTGTGACCTTGGTCTTTTTTGCTGTGTTGTAATTCTGCACATGCAGTTCCCTTAAGGACAGGGCTCAGTTAAGACTGGAGTCTGACAACACATTGTAGAACAGTGTAGAAAAACTAAAACTAGAAGTGGGCACATAGTGTGAATGCTGCCTTTCATGGCCTTGAGATTTATTTCATATTGATTTAGTTATTTATTCCATCCATCATCCAAACCTTCTGTAGTTGTGGGGCTGCAGGGGTTCTTCCCTGTTATCATAAAGCAAATGTTGCTTTTACTAACTTCACTTTTAAAAATACCTTTTATTTTTTACTAAATTAGTGCAGACATACCAAAGTTTTTGAAGTTCTTTAATGTTTAAACTGATCATTAGTCTGTTGAAGATACCCAGTTTGTGAATATATATATAGGAATATGTTCAAGCTTTCTTGCGGATTTTGCACAGAGTTGAAAATCTATGAAGATTAATTTACACACTGACAAAGCAATATTATGAAAGAATTATACAATCGGCAAAACAGAAAATGGATGAGGTTTGCAGAAAAAAAAAAAGTTTCTGGATAGACAATCTAATTTAAAAACCATTATGAGAAAGCTGAGCCCTGACAGGTCTGATCTGTGGCAGTTTCCTTACGTAAGAAAAAAAGTAGAGTCAAAAAGTGTTTTTTATTATTGGCTCACAACTCTTGGTCTTTTAGTGCATCTCAATTAAAAACCAACCAAAAGGTTCCACTGATTGCAACAATAAAGCATGTTTGCAATAAATATAATGAAGTGCATTTTGTCAGACTGATACGGCTGATTAGTACTTGCCAGTTATTTCAAAGATCTTTTTAAGTGTCTGATGATGAATTTGATTGTTCAACATTGTCTCTCTAAAGGTGCAGATGTCAACAGGGCTGGGACTACAACTGATGCCTCACAGCCATCCTTCCTCAGAAGAATGATCCTCTTTTTTTTTTAAACCTCAAGCTCACAAAAGCTGAAGAAAATGCGATGCTCATTTTGACACTAGTAACTTGCCTTCTCTGTTTGTGATTGGTGACAACTGGCAGAAAATCTTGCACATCTTTTGAACCTGGAAAGTTAGTGGATGACTAAAAACCAAATATTATTGTACCACTAATTAATCTTCTGAAATTCCAGAATCAGTCAAATGTGCCCCTCTTTAATGTTTCAACATAATTTTTGGAATGCTGCCGCTGAGGTAACTTACTAACACCCAAAGCATTAATCAAAGAAAGATGCTTTGTACCAGACTGTAGCTCACAGAGCTAAGTTCGATCTGCAGTCCCAAGACATACAAATACAAGAACGAACATCCATCCATCTTCCAAACCGCTTTTTCCCTTTTTCCCTTTCAGGGTCGCGGGGTTGCCGGAGCCTAACCCAGCTACTCACGGGCAAAGGCAGGGGATACCCCTGGACTGGTCGCCAGCCACAATCATACACCCATACACACCTAGAGACAATTTAGAGTAACCAATTAACCTACGAAGCATGTTTTTGGACGGTGGGAGGAAGCCGGAGTGCCCGGAGAAAACCCACGCATGCACGGGGAGAACATGCAAACTCCACACAGAAAGGTCCCCCATTGGTAACACTGTTTCAAGTCCCCCAGCCAGGACTTGAACCAGGAATCTTCTTGCTGTGAGGCAAGAGCGCTAACGACTGCTCCACCGTGCAGCAAGAACAAACAATTAGCATAAAACAATGCAATGCAATTAAATAAAATGATTTCATAATAACAAACAAGAGAGGGAGATACAGGGTTGTTGGAGCCCCCGAGAGGCCAGCTGACAGCAGATAGGAGAGTAGCTGCGGCATGACGTTTTTCTTGTTTTCATCGAGACAATAATAAAACGATTCTCTAATTTTATTCTTATTTTTCCCTTCTTGACTTGACTGAACAGAAGAGCTAAGAAAACCATGGTATTGACTGATGGAAGGAATTTAATTTTCTGGGGCAAAAATCAATGTCTCAGTTTTTTTGGTTTTTAAGAATAAATGATTATTACTCAGCCATGTTTAAATGGATGATAAACAATCCAGCAGATTTTGTAGTTTGTAATAATCATTTTCTGGATATATAACAGTAAAGCTGGATATCGGCAATAAACGTTATATACTGGACAATGTTCAATTAAAATGTTGTGATCTACAGTGTACTGGCCCAATGGGACTCCATTAGAAAGTCTTAGGAAAGCCTTCTCTGTGGAATGGTTCCTCTTAAAGCTCGACTGACAAGTATTTGAAATATTGTGATTTTCCAGGTACAAATTTAGTTAGTCAGTGACCACTTTCTCCAGGATTTTAGAAATGAAAGGAAGCTTTCAGATTGGTCTAAAGTTGTTCGGATCTGACAGGTCTAAATTGGGCTTTTTAAGAACGGGATTTATTAATGCGTGCCATCAAGAAGCTGGGAACTGATCCTGACTTCAGACAGATAGATTAATGAGGTCAACAACAGTAGAAGCTATACCCTGGAACACTTTCAGACAGGAGATCCAGCTGTGATCACTCAGATGGCTGTCTTTCACACAAAGCTGATCAATATTTAGGCCAAGAGAGAAAACCAGGTCCAAAGTATGACCTTTGACATGGGTGGGACCTGCAACATGCTGATTAAGATTAAAGAATTTAGTTAAAAATAATAATTGTGATGCAAAAACACAAGAAGAATTATCAATGCAAATATTAAAATCTCCCACTTAAAGTACTTTATCAAGCTTGATAATACCAGATAAAAACTCAGCAAACTCCTTCAAAAAGACTCATGCAGGGCCAGGAAGGTGGTAATTGATAATGCAGTAAAACAGAGGGTTAGATCCAACCTTTCCCATCTGGAGTTCAAATGAGCCAAAAGAGTCAGAGTTTAGTTTGTTGCTGGGGAAAAGGTCTCGATGGATGAAAGCCAATCCACCCCAACCCCGGCCAGATGAGCGAGGGTCGCTGAGCGCGAAGTAGTCCAGGGGCCACAGTTTGTTCAGGTGGATGTGGTCCGCCTCCTGCTGCCATGTCTCCGTCAGGCACAGGAAATCCAGACTTTCCGATGAGAAGGTGTCAGGAAACAGGACAGATCACTACTGACAGAGGAAAGCAGATCAGCTTCACAAAGTTGAGACATTGGGTATTTCTAAATACCAACCTTTACTGTTATTACAAACCTTTTTTTTCACGTTTTAATTAGTATTTTGGGTGGTTCATTTTAAAAGTTAAAAAGTAAATACTTGTTTTTGTTTTAATTGTTTATGTTGTACATTTTATCTGTAAGTAAAAATAAAAGCAAATATATTTATAAAATATTTTTTAGATTATTCATTTTGTGCACAAGTTTAAAAAAGCCAGATGACTAAGAAGAGCCAGAATTCCCATCATTATTGTGAAGTTTGCACAAACTGTTAAAATAGAAACTGTCAAAAAATATGTGAGGAGCTGCAGCCCTCCAAAATCTGAAAGGGACAATGACGGGAGAGGAGGACAGCCTTTTTATTGGTTTAATTTTTGAAATGTTTTAGTTTTAGTTTTTCTGTGAAGATTACAGAAAGGCATTTTTATAATGTTATTGTGTGTGTGTCTCCGGAAAAACAAATGTTTACGTTTAGGCACACCTTCTGATTGTCACACTGTTTCTGTTAGCCGACAAACTGACCCCAGGCACTCATCCAAGAAGAAAACAGTTTTGTGGCCCTCACGAGAAAAAGTTTGGGGACCCTTGCTTTAGAGCAAACATTGACTTGTCTTCCAAAGTGTCATTTACGCATGTTTCCTATGTGAGCGGAAGCCTCAGGCCTGTGGAAGGCAGTCGCTGCCCCATCTGAGCCAGCAGCTCCCTCCAGACTCAGGATATTGAGTAATGTCTGAACGCCTTGCTTACAGGCAGCACCAGCTGTCTGCTAATGCAATTGTTGCAGCGGTGAAGGATATTGGAGTTCCTTCAGACAAAGTTTTAGCTATGATGGGAACCGACTTCAGATTTCCATAAGCAGCTGTGCACTGAAAATGTGTGACTTTGCTTTCATGCTCGGAGCACATGCACATGTAAAAGACCAAGTATGTGTAGTTTGCATACTTTTGTCAAATTTATTGACAGGATTAACACATTTTCCTCTTGATATACTCTAAGACGCAATTAGACCAATAATTTAGCAAAGGGTGTCTATTTTTTATGCTGTGTTTGGCTTGGAGGTTTACTGGAATTTAGAGAATTATTCCAAAAAAACTATTTCCAAAGTAAGGTAGATCTTTGTAAAATAAAATTTACTGATAAACATTTTGTGCTCATCCAGCCGTTACATAACTTTGTTTAAGTTTCCCCAATGTATCCTTTAAGAATAGTGTCTGACTAAAAGACAGCCCTTTGATGAACTTCCAAAAGCTTTAATGTTCTAATTTTTTTGAGCTGCTGCAGCATTCTGCTGTTTCTGTGATGCAAACTGAGGGAATGCAAGGATCAGCCATTTTGATCCTCACGGTGTTAAGCTTGTCCTTTTGCTCAAAGCAAAAACTCACACCAGAGAATCAATAAAGAGTAGGAGCTCATTAAAGCCCAAAAGGTTTGATTGGCTGCAGTGATTTCTTCTTTCTATGCTCAGGCATACTTAAGTGAGCTGTGCAAAATCAATTTGTTCGTTCATGTTACGTGATTACAACAATCTGTACCACGCTAAAGGACACTGAACAGCACTCTGGCCCCATGTTGACCTTTGCACAGTCTTCTTGATCATGCCTGAGAAGGGAAAAGTGTTATCACTGCAGCCTGATAGTGAACCCTTAGTTTAAGGGCTTTTGTTGATTGCAAAATACAGTGGGGAAAAAAAAGTCACAGACGCTGCAGGTTGTCCCACTTAAAATAGGAGAGTTTAATTGTTTTAATATAATTTATTTGTTTAATAATGCAGAAAAAAGTGTTTGGTCAATAGCAAAAGTTCAACTCAACATTTTGTATTGTAACCCTGATTTCAAAGACAGAGGTCAAAGGTTTCCTGTAGGTCTGCAGCAGGTATGCACTGTAGCAACAATTTTGGTCAATTCTTCCATTCAGATCTTCTCCAGAGCTGTGATGTCTTGGGGCTACTGAACAGGCTTCAACTCCCTTCATAGATTCTCTATTCGATTGAGGTCCAGAGACTAGAAAGACCACTCCAGAACCTTGAAATTCTTTTTACATAGCAACTCCTGGGTTTCCCAGGCGATGTGTTTGGGAATATTGTCATGCTGAAAGATACACACACATTTAATCTCCAAACCTTTAATTTATGGAAGGAGTTCTCTGCCCTAAATTTCACAATACATGGTCACATACATCCTTTCCATAAAATGGAACAGTCGCCCTGTCCCCTTTGCAGAAAATCAGCCCCAAAGTATCATGCTTTCCACCTCCATGCTTCACAGTGGCTACGGTGCTCTTGGGTTGCAATTAACTCTTCCTCCTTCAAATACGGCAAGTGGCGTTTATATTCAAAGTGTCATTTTGGACTTTCTGCTCAAGAATATCCCTTTATTTATCACCATCCATCTTCCCTTCAACTCTGAGTGTCCAGGTTCTGCTTGCTAAAAAACATCATACAGCATGATGCTACCACCATCTTAGCCACTAGGGCGGGAGTGGCATAGGTGGTTTAGTAGGTCAACCAATGATTGAAGGGTTAGCGGTCTGAACCCTGCTCCCCCAGTCAACTGTTGTTGTGTCCTTAGGCAAGACACTTCACCCTCCCTGCCTCCAGCGTGGCTCCACTAGTGTGTTCATGCATGAATGTCCTGGTGATGGTCAGAGATGCCATAAGCGTTGTCTGTTCCAAGACAGGTGTGGCTACATAAGTAGCTTACTACCACCAAGTATGAATAAGGAGTGAATGAATAATACATACACATTGTAAGAACTTTGAGCATCTGCAAAAGCTGAGAAAAATACAATCCATTTTTATTATTGCCATGTTTCAATGTGGGTATGGTGTTCTTTGTGTGAAAAGATGTATCTTGGCTTTCTTCTGGCCACCTTGCTATTAAGCCTATTTCAATGGAGTGTACTGTGTATTGTATATTGTACATGTGTATTGAGTGTATTGTAGTCCTACTTGTAGACATTCTAGTCTCTGCCGTGGAATGCTGCAGCCCTCCAGGGTCACCTTAGTTCTCTGTGCTGCCTCTCTGATTAATGTCTTTTTTGCCTGATCAGTGAGTCTTGGTGGTTGGCTGTATTTTGGTAGTGTCATTTGTGCCATGATCTTTTTTCATTTGGTTGGTTTGATGGTGCTCTTTGATTTTTCTCTTTTGATTTTTCTCATCTAAGATTTTGTTTTATTGCTTTTCACCAAACCCTGACTTGTACTTCTCTACATTGTCCCTTGGTTGCCTGGAGAGTTCCTTGGTCTTCATAGAAGTATTTGGGGAGTGATGCCTTTTACGTGTTGTAGCCTTTGGGCCTGTTCAAAATGTTGTGTGTGACACTTAGATCCACCATGTTGACAGAATTTCCTTCATTATGTGACTTCTAAAAATAATTGGTAGCACCAGAGTTTTCAATGGGTTTCACAATAAAGTGAGTGAGTGCAGTCCCACATGCTAATTATCAGCTTTTTTTTTTTTTTGAAAGAACAGTTTTATATATACAATGGTCTTTTGTTTGGGATTTATGTTCCAAAAATAACCATCAGTAGATGAAATCTGAGAAGAAGTCATCTTTGTTTTTTACAATGATTATAGATGTTTATAGATACCTCAGAAATCTGTGAAGTTAAATTACAGATTTTATAGGGATGTAAAAATTATTTTATCAGACAGACATTGACACTTTTCTTTCTAAATTCTAACCGTCATACACAGAGGAGAGTGATTGACAGTTGTCTACAGCCAATCAGGATACAGAACACAATGAGCTGTTAAAAAAAAGTCAAGAGAAAGTCAAGGTGAGTAGAATGCTGTCACGATCAGGCAAACAAGTGAGGACCCAGATGCAGGGAAGAACCACAAACAAAGATGTAGCAAGGTCCAAAATATTTAATAACAAAACCCATAACCACAGATACCATAGCATGAACACAGGACAAGCCAACACTGAAGGCTTAAATACTACATGGCTGATAAAGAAAGTGCAGGCAGCTATGATTGCTCCCACGATCCACCAGCGAATGGGCAGAGTTACAGCGAGCTGAGGAGACTAAATGAAAGCCAAAAAACACGTAACCAGAACTCGACAAATTAGATAGTTTTCCAGAAAGAAACTTGCCTTCAGGAATTTGTTTCTGATTTGTAAAAACTTTTTTTTTCTTTTTAGAATGTCAATTATAACATGCAGAACTCAATCCAGGCTGATTATCTGTCGCGGCAAAAAGATTAATTGTATTTTATTTTCCATAAATCTTGATTCATTTATTTTTCTGTGTTAGAGTTTCTGAACAGATGCCTAATTCAGCCTTGCTGTAGGAAAATTCTTAAATGTCCTTTACACAAGTTTCCACAAACCAGAAACAACGTCGACAAATCAGTAGCTTATTTGAGCGAGTCTTCAATCTTTGTAAAATCTTTGTAGATGGTTTAAACTTAGCATGTTTACAGACTGGAAAAGCTAGTTAGTCAAGACTAAGTCTACCTAATTTGGTCCAGATGGATTCTTGAACCTTGCATTTGGTCTGTTTTCAGACTGTTTCCAAGGGGACTTTCCTGTTCTGGACCAAAGCTTATAAACAAAACCATATGACTAAAGATCTCTTCAGTTATTGGCCAGGAATTACAAGGGTGGGGCAACGCACCAAGAGAATGAATATTTGAAGTCCTGCACTTTGCAATCCTTGTCAGGATTGTTAACTTATTTAAACTTTAAACAGAGGAATGTCAGAGCGAACCGAAAGTCAGTCCGATTGGAAACTGGTCCATGGGTGGGAACTACTGCTCTACACCATCTGTGTCCTGCAAAAGGAATGCACCTGGTCCTAGTCCACTGTTGTCTTCTGGGACACAAACACAAAGTGCTTGGTTGGGTTGGGTGAAGCTAGGGCATGAAACTGCAGACTCTTTGCACTTTGAAAAGCAAGTTGACAATCAGAAATCCACTCTAACTTCTCTTTAGGGGTTAACAGGGTCGTCAGGGGACAGACCATAGTCGAGAAGTTTTGACAAGGTCTCTGTGAGGCTATAGGCTAGGCAATAACTTTTAAATGCCAGCACAATTCACGCCTAGAGGCCAGAGGGGGGAAGTGTAATATTATGGAAGCAATTGTGACTCATAATTCAAAATAAAAACCTATACCGGAAATGCTTTTTCATTTTCAAAATACAGCTGCCTCTGTTGACTCAAAAAAAAAAAGAAATGACAACTCAATCCGCCAAATGGCTTTTTCCTTTTCTACTTCAACACCACTCATTCTGTCACTTAATTAAAATGACAAAGAAAAGGACATTTGATATTTATTATATTTAATTTACTTTCAAAATGTTCTTTTGCAAATGTGTACCAAAATTCAGAAATATCTAATTTGAAAATTAAAATGGATTACAGAAATGCTTTTTCATTTTTTACAATGTAACTGCATCAATTGACTCATAAATAAAATTAAAAATCAATCTTCCAAAATTATTTTTCATTTTCTACTTCAACACAGCTCATTCTGTAACGTAATGAAAGTGATATTGCAAAGCGGGATTGCTTTTTCGTTTTCACATTCACTTCCAGCTGGCATTTCCAGATGATATATATAATAATCAGAATCAAATAATAATCCAATGTTGGAAAAAAATGGTTAAACTTTTGCCACGCAGATGGCGTAACCCTGAGTAATCTGAGACGTCTGCTCCAACTTGCCTCTGTGCTTCATTTCAGGTCGTTTTCAGTTTGATCGAACTAAAAACAGTTGAATTATAGCCAACAGGAACATGGAAAGATTAATATTGGAAAGTATTTTCAGTAAAGTACAAGAAAGAAGTACAGAAAAAGTGCTGCCTCGCACGAGTGTGTAACTGGCTCAGCGGTGCGAAAATAAAAATAAACATAGCAATGGACTAGTTATCAGTTAATTTTTGAGCAAAAACAGTAAGTATCTTCACAAAAATGTATGCAATTTTTTTGTTATAAACCAGCCAGGTTGTTTTTATCATCGGAACACAGTACATGAATTCATTCCAAAAAAATCAATTCATTTATAAATTGTCTACGTTATATGTTAACATTTATTAGGTTTTTAATTTGGCAAACTGGCGATGTGATTATTGGCGTATAAAATTTGTTCACCTCCAGACCAGGTAGTGGCGGTAATGCAACCATTCTGTTGTTTGTCAACCGCCATATAAACAACACCAGAAGAAGAATGACGACCAAAAAGTTGTGAGCATGGAGTTCGAATTGCTTTTAAAATCCAGGGCACTATATAGTCCAGCACTATATAGTGACACGGTAGTTTTTTAGTAGTTAGGGGTTAGGGCATGAGTTCGGACACAGCCATTGGCTATCATATGACATTGTTTTTTATCAAGCTGGGTGAGCTCCAAGGACTGGTTTACAGATGCATTCACAACTTATATTGTCAAAGAAAGGGGGCCTATGTATACAGTAAAAAAAGCTTGGCTTTCTTTGTTTTATGCCAGGCACGTGCCAGAGTGTGAAATATTTTGCTGAAGTTGCAGAAAAAGATTGCGGAACAGCTGGAGGGTGTGAGTTTTGACCTTGCCACAACAGACTTTTGGTCCAGTCAAACAATTGAGCTGTACATGAATTGACAGCGCAATTTATTGACGAAAATTGGGCTCTGTGAAGCGTCTATCTGCAAACAGCAAATAGAGACTGAACTGGTAACCTAGAGAGGGTATTTATTGTGGAAGGGGGGAATGCTACCTGCCACAGGGCATGCATGAAGCCATATGCAGTACACAGGCTTGTATTTTTTGCCAAAAATTTGTAATGAAAAACAGCAAGAATGTACTTGGTGACTTTGTAATAAGTTTGTGCTTAAAATATGACTTTATAATTTTGTTTGAGTAGTGTGTAAACTTTGCTTAATATGCTCTATGTAGCTGCAATCATTTGTGTTATATTTTTATTGTTTACAATGGCAACTACATTGTTTTACAAGCATTTTTACAGCTTGTATTTACTTGCACTTTGAATTCAGGTCAACTACCAAAGGAAATGTAAAAAAAAAAGAAAAGGTTTTTTAGTAAATATATTCTGTTATTTGTCATTTTTGTTGAAGACAAAGTAAAGGAAGAAACAGATTGATAACAATCCATTCATTTTCAGAACCTGCTGAATCTCTTTTGGGTGCATGGGGCTCCTGGAGCCAAGTCATTGCCATGCCATCACGCGCGCACACACACGTGCGCACACACTCGCGCGCACACACTCGCGCGCACACACACACACCAACAAATGAAGCACACATTTTTGGACTGCTGGAGGAAACCAGAGTGGCCAGAGAAAACCTGCATATGCACTGGAATGGTCCTAGCCGTGAATTGAACCAGGGCTACTCACTGTGAGAAGTCATATTTGGAAAAAGATTAATGTTAATAAATTTGAGATTTTATTTTTTGGCCATTTACGCCCAGCCTATTGTTGTAACGTAAATTGTAATACAGCGTTTTTGTAACGTTATAGAGCCAGTGTTTTAGTGGCTGGATTGCTCAGTTGGCTAAGTGTAGGCTATGCAAACAGGAAATCAGTGTTCAATTCACATGATGTGCAACAAGCTTCATCTAGTGTGGGTCCTTGGGCAAGACCCTTTGTGCTACTGCCTAACTATGTAGCCACAAGGGGACCTGAATAAAATACAATAAAATATAATGTCAGAAAGGAGATTTGGCGTGAAATTCTTTGTCAAGCCACCTGTGTGAAGCAGTGTGTCACAGCAGCAGCAGCAGCCTGCCTGCTGCCAATCAGCTGATTCCCTCCACCTGTGCCTGCTACTATATATCTCTCCCTCTGCCCTTCAGTCTCTGCTGAATCGTTGCACTACAGACTTCCAGAGTAACCTCCAGCAGTGCTCATACTCGGCTTACATGCCCGCCTGCTCCGTCAGCTCAGCTTGCCTGTCTCCTGCTCAAATTCCTCCAAAGCCTCGGAAGTCATCGCACCTTCTCCTATCGCCTTTACCTGGAGCTACGCCTTCCTTGCTGTACAGAGGACTCTCCTTCTCTTCCCTGCAAGTCATCACTCCTCACCTCAATCTGCCGTTGCTCTCCAAGGCCTGGAAAGGAACTTCTGAGTGAAGGACTTAAATAAACCTGGTTTACTTCTACTCCTGAGTTTGTCATATTTTGGGTCCCTGAAACACATCCTGACACAGTGAAAGCTACTTCACTATGGCAACCCCGAAAGAGATCAACCGAAAGGTGAAAAACAAACAGTGTTTTGCTGAAAAAAAGCCCTCCTATGTCAGTGCGATCTGTGTCTTAATCTCCACTGTAAATGAGATAACAGCAAGAGTAAAAAACAAATGTTCACAATGTCTTGTGATTTAATGCATTAATGTTAACAATTCATCTGTAGGAGTTAGAATTAGTGTTGCTGTGCTAAAAGGGAGAAAAGAAAAAAGCTCATTAGTGATAGAAAAAAACATTTCAAAGATAGTTGAGGTCAAAGACTCTGATAATGAATCAAAAAAGTAGCCTAATTACCTAAAATTTCTTAAAAAACAAACATTCCCAAATGTTATTGTATCTAATATTTTCCTTATAATTGTGTTGAATAATCTGCTTAGGGTCTTCCTGTGAAAATAGTTTAGGCTGTTTAATCGACCATTAAGTGGTGCGTTTCCATTACACAGATGCGCAAAACTTTTTTGACATTCTAGAAATGACAACAATTTCGCAATAACACTGTATCCATTAAATCATAATTCTGCAAATAAACACAAAACAACTCATGCGATAAGTCATTCAAAACCACGGGAATGGATGAGATCTAGTATTGTTTTAAATTGATTCTCAAAAAGGGATCATTTAGGTGACGTCACGGCTTCTGGAGACCGCATGCAGCGTAGCCAGACCATAGATAATATTTATAAATGTAAACAGACGCACGAGTTCAGTTCAGCGGTATTAAAAGAACCATTCTAACAAGTGAGCAGTTGGATCATTTTTTTCTGTTTGACAATATAAGATCCATTCAGATTTCTGTCACGGCTCATCTGTCAAAGGAGACGTCTGCGCAGATCATGGAGCTGCAATAGCCGCTCCTCCAGCGTGGGGGCTATAAATGAAGCAATTTTAAGGAAATCTTGGTTGGTGATATTACAGCATGGTGATTTTGCAACAATTCCGTTTAACATGCAACTTTTAATGAGCTGTGACACTGCAGGACCTCTCTGGCGCCCACTGTGCGGGGCTCAGCGCAGCCACTTCCTTAAAAGAAGTGCATTTAATTCAAAAAAAGTGTTTCCATTGTAGTTTTGTCATGTTCCATTTGCAAGTTTGTCCCTTTCGATACGCCCCAAAAGCCACCTCCTCCAAGCTAAAAAACTTTTTTTCAGGAAATTTGTTTTTTTCAAAATTGAGATGTTTCCATTAAGGGAATTTAGTATCGCAAATCCAATATGCGCAGTTTCAGAGGTGATGGAAACTTGCTAAATCTGTGACTGTGAATTCTTTTTTATCCCGCTGCAAATGCAGGTTTTGGGGATACACAAACACATGGAAAAGCTTGTAGATGTTCAATAAATGAATGATCCTCTGGAAAAAAAGTCTGCAAACATACAATGTTGCATTTTTACAATAAAAGAGGTGCAGCAAACTGTTGTAAAGGTGGGCTCAGTTTTCAGGATTCAGACCTGCAACCATCTTTGCTTTCCTATCCTTTACAGACTTTCCAGTTTGCACAGCACACATGGACAGTGTGATTCATCCTTTCCTGTGGAAAACTATTTTCTGCATTTAATTCTGTCCTGCCAACAGACACGTGATAAAAGCAGAGTGCTGTGTCAACAGTGAGATTACAGGGCAATTAATCAAAGCTGTTATCAGAGTTTACACAGAATATCTAAAGGATGGAGGGGTGATGGGAGACAGCAGTAGGTCAGGACATTTTAGGTCCAGGGACAAAAGCCGATGTCCAGAGAAAACAGGGCGAGGTGTGCGATAAAAGAAACGTTTCTGGAGCAGCCTGAGTTCTCAGTTTTAGTTTTCACTTCAAAAAGTACCACTGGGTTAAATATATAAATGCATGCAAACACAACAAAGATTAAAAAAAATTAAGGCCCCATTAGCAAAGTTTACCTCTGACATTCAAAGCTCTGATTATTATAAGCTGTTTGGCTGGTTCTCAAGCATAAGTATTTTGCAAGTGCTACAGAGGAAAAAGGTTTAGCCTCAATGTTAGCTTTTTTTTTTTCTAGAAAAATAATCTTGAATAATGTCATGTGTGGGGTGCACGGTGATGCAGGAGTTAGCGCATTCACTTTACAAAGAGAAGGTCCTGTCTCACATCCCAGCAAGAACTTGCTGTGTGGAGTTTGCATGTTCTCCTCATGCAAGCATAAGTTTTCTCCTGGCACTTTTGCTTTCTCCCACAGTCCAATAGTCATAGGTGAATACATTTTTTTAAGGCGTGCATGAATTTTTGAGTGTGGTCCTGGAACAAAAGCAATCAGTTACTTTATACAAACTCTTGCTATTTCTATAGTCAAGCAATGACATTTCTTTGCCAAATTCCTTGCTGTGATTTTTTAAAACCAATCTAATAGTCTAAGTTTTTATATTAAAAATCCAAACTCCAACAAGGCAGAACAATTAGTCATGGTAAATTATCTTGCTTTTGTGCAAGAAGTCAATGACAACCTCAGAGAGAACCTACCAGTTTAATGCATGTTTTTGTATTAATGCCACAGCCCTGCGAATACTCCAATATTCAAACGTCACTTCAAAAACCATTGAGCATTTAAGCAGAAGGTGAGTCCTTCTACATGACTGTACCTCACAAGTTTTGTGTGTACTCTTTGATTTATATTCATCAAGTGAAACTTAAAACAAAAAAGCTCATCTGTGAGTTTTTACAAAGATGTAGGTGGATGAACTTAAGACAGACTAACGCTGTAACTGGCTGCGCTGTTGTTTGCTGCATCACACTTCTTCCTTCATCGCCAGTAGCACCTGTGTCCAATGATGGCACGCACAGCAAAACTTCACAGCAAAGACAGCTATCAGCAGTGGCTGCCTGGTAAATGAGAGGGTCTGAACACAGGATTTAACCTGCAGCACATTTTATACTGAGGAGCATAAACAAAGAAGATAAATGTATGGAAGTTTGCCCTCTGTCTCCCCCTCTGGCCACCTGTGTACACAGTCTCCTTAGTATTGACACTCCCAGTCCTCACAGCTGCTCTTAATCAGTCATCATCCACTACAGTGTATAAGCAAAGCTCCTGCTCAGCTCTTTGTGAAGTATTGAACACTCTGTATCAATCCTGAGTGCTCCTCTTGACATCCTGATTATACTCCTTCCTATCCTTGACCTACGCCCATTCTGCCTTTGACATACCTCTGCCGGTCCTGACCTTCGCCTGCCCGACCTCCATCAGCCTGACCCTTCCTTCTCTCCTGTTTCATAATAAACACTGCATATGGATGCCAGCGCCTCCGACTCCTCCTTACAATAAACAAGGGTCACATTCAGCTACTCCTAAGTGACTAACACAACTCATGTTTCGTTGTCACAATGAGTCATAGGCTATAGGCTAGGGATGCTACGCCAGCTTGTTGCATATTCAAAGTTGGACGCCATATTGGAACTGTGAGCTAAAAAAGGAGAACTTCTAGAATACATTTTAAGAAGATCTGAGTGAGTTTACTGAAACCAGTGAACATTTAGGTTGATCTTGTAGTCTGTTCAAAGTCGATGGTAACATTAAACTTTGCACTGTTTCCACGTTTTCTGGCAGGACTTTGGTTTGTTTTTTGGAGGATGACCTACTGGATTTAAGCATATCACTGAGCAAAGGAAAATAAACTAACCAGGATTCCATCCGTAGTAGCGAGCGAAGACAGCTGCCCTGCGGAGGTGCGTGGCTACTCGGCAAGCCCTGGCTGCTGCGTGACTCAGAGCACCCTCCACCTGGACCTCGCCGCACCAGGGCCATGTCCTGAATTGCTTGCTGCGCCATTTTTTAATCCACGAGAGGGATTGTCAGAACTCAGTCATCCATCTCCACCTCAGACCATTAGAGGGAGCCCTCTCCCGAGTAGTGACTGTCTCAGCTGCCTCTTCACTCCATCTCCCTGCATGCACTGCATCCGGTTTCTTCTCCTCTTAACCATGCTATTTAAGCCAGTTCCACTCCTTCTGTGTCGCGTAGTCTTGAACTTCTCCCATGTAATTCTTACTAAGCCTTTACTCCTTGTTTGCCTGTTCTTTCGCCTCCCGCCTTGCTCCTGTGTTTTGACCCTGGCCTGTTCTCTGGTTTTGTCCATGTTTTGCCCTACTGCCCATTAAAGTTGATGCAAAAGTTGATTAAAGTTGATGCAGTTGATGCACACGCCTCAGCATCTCAATACAGGAACGGAGCCCTCTGGTTTTGGTTAAACTGTCGACTAGTACACACTGTTCCCAGTGCATTCCAACCACATCGCGCCGCCCTGGGTCCGGGGACCGGCCCAGGTACAACAGGCCCAAGCGGTCTACGGCAATGTTGGCTGCCCATCTTAAAACATGGGGTGATGAATCTAACAGTTTGTGTAAATATTAGTCTGTCAATTTGAATATAAGCACAACCATGCATCAGGTATGTATGGGTTGCCGTTTCTAAGGCCGTGTTGTAAAATTTTAACAGCTATATAAAATATATATTTATGTTTTGTTACTAAATTGTTGTTTAATTAATAAATATTAAAGTCTAGTTTAAATGTTTAGATTAGAGCTAAATATTTAGAATTGTATCTAAATATTTAGTTTGGAGCTCAATATTTAGCTTTTTAACTAAATGTTTAGGTTGGAGCTAAATATTTAATTTGGAGCTAAATGTTTAGTTTATATGCAAGTTAACTGGCCGATACGCGGAAGTGGCCTACCAAAATAAACTGAACTGATTTGTGCCAGAGTTGTTGCCCATGTTTTTTTACTGATTCAAGGCATGTTCCACCTTCAGGCCAAAAACATTGGATGAGATGTTCTAATGGCTATCCAGACATTTGAGATTGAAACGACGGCCTCCGCCACAGAGCCACAACCAGCGGTAAGTTTATGGTCTATAGCTAGCCTGCTAAGCAGTATATTGCCAGCTAGGCTAATGCAGATGTAATAGAATGCTAATATTTGATTGCTTGTAGTGTAATGGGTGGCCTTACAATTATAAGTTTTATAGTTCATGTAAAACGTTTCTTAGTGCTCCTCTACACTTTAAAAACCCGTTGGTACAGCCCGTATATTGTCGATGGTACAGTCCACTGTGCTGGAACATTAGCGCCCCCCTCCCCTCCACACCTCAAACATTTCCTTTTCTTTATTGGTTTGGTTGACAACAGAGTCTAATCGAGTGATGCCAACTGCTTTACTTGTTGTGAAGCTGAACCATAAAACAAATCATTTTTCTTTTTCTATTCATGAAATTTTCATTTTGAATTTGAAAGTATTTCCACCTTTTACCCATGAAAAATTACTGTGATTTAATACGTTTCAACCCACAATCCAACAACAAATACTTTTTTTAACTTCTTACCAGAAGTTCTATACTCCTTCAAGCCAGAACTGAACTCATTCCCAGCTTCTAAAATGTAAATCAAAATTCCATGTAGGTATCTTTCAGGGTTTGATCTTCACCATGACCCACAGAAACCATGAAGGAACAAGAGGTTCAAGAATTAAAATGAAAAATCTTTTATTGCTTTTTGTATTTACCTCTTTCAGAGACAGTAGTCTCAAATTGTTCTTCTTAGACAAGAAAAGCATAAGCTGTGTGACTCATTTTTTCCTTTTTAAATTAGAACATAAAATGCATTTAAATGTATACTGTCTACATTTAGGCAGCAATAATGTTCACATGTGAAAAAGGAAAACAAAAAAAAAATAAAAACCAAATACTGCTAAGACTCTTAAATGATTAAATGACATTAGACTTTCTTTGTAAGAATTAAAAAAAATAAAGTTAAATTTCCAATTCACCCATGTGAAACTGATCTCTAATGAACAGCATACAACCACACGCCCACCGTTCAATTTACTCACGGTACCGGCACTTTAGAAAAAAAACGTTGCAGGCCTGTTGTAGTTCTTGCATTGAAAAAAATCCAAGTATTTGACGCAGGATGAAGACAAGTGACAACTCCGCTTCAATGTAGCCCAGCGTGGCGCACATTAGCTCCGCTGCCTCCACTTCCGACTCCCGCTCCGTCTTTCCGTCTCCCCAGAAGAACGAGATCTGGGCTGTTAGCTTGCTCGCCGTTCTCCCCTCACAGCTCCGTGCAATATTCTGAACTCCCCGTTCAGAATTTACCGCTCTGTGGTGGGATGTTTTTCCCCAAAACGATTTGAGCTTCCACGTCTTCAAAATCAGTCTGCTGGAAAAATCACCATGTGCTCTCGAAATTTCTGTCCCCTATCTTTCTTTCCTCTGTCCCACCCTCTCACATCTCAGGAACCAATCACAATTGGCTAAATAGAGGGACTTAAAAATGAACCAATAAAATAATATAGGATGAAATATAAAATATGATAGGAAGAAATAAACTAAAAGAGATTACCCCCTTTTTTCCTTCTGCTTCTGCTGAAACTATTTAACAAAATAATATAAACTCAATAGCTAATATTTACTCACAATAACCTATAAATCCCATAAGAAATCTTCTGCTTTATTTTATTTATGTATTTATTTTATAAAATAAAATTACCACCAGGCTACATAAATACTTAGCTTGCTAACTAAATATTTAGCTAGTAAATGTAACATTTATAAATGCATTAATTAAAAGGTAAAAACACACATTTGAAAAAGGAAACCTATTTTTTTTTAATAAAACAGGCTAAATAACAAAAATATTGCTATTAAAATTTTACTACACCAATTTACAAACAGCACCCCAAATATATGCATTGTGTTTCCTATATAGCAAACTATTTTTTTACAGAAAAGTTTGAAATGTTGTTAATTTATTGCATCTTGTACAAGAACATTTGTACCACAGCCTGGGTCTTATTTTTGTGATGATCTGAGTTTATTTCCTTCCAAAATTACGCTCTTCATGGTCATTTGAATTTATCTACTAAGTCATGTTTCATTGTTTACTGCCCTTTCCAATATGGTGTCACTCTTTATGTACATTGGACAATGATAACAGGCTGGGGTAGTCTCTCAAGCCTATATAACTCATCGGGTTCTCACTTCTGATTCTGAGCTAATTAGTTACTGCTTCCTGTTTGGCTTCCCCACCGCCATCAGGTCTGTCTCAATGATCCCAACAAAATTTCAAACTGAACATGTTTCCATTCTTCTAAAGCTGAGCTGCTAAGCAACTTTTGTTGATTATTGTTTTCCTTTAAGAAGTTTGATGTCACCCTGAAATGTGGCTCTAAGCAACAAACGGCCTCAGGATTGTTTAGTGTCAGAGCTTTATGACGTTCAGTGTTGTCCTCATAACTGATTGAAAACATAGTGAAGCAAAGAAGCGCATGGAGGCACAGCTGATGTCACACCCCATGTGATGCAGGTCTGGATGACTGGCTGTTCACTTACTTGAGAGGTTGAGTAGAGAGCAGAGCTCCAACAGGTTGAGGTCCTCGTAATGGTTTTATCTGACAGCTTTGACTGAATGATCAAGCACTGGCGTCACACCATCAACGGTTTCTTTCTGGTTTTTACTTCACAAAACACCAAACAGAAGTCTAGTCATTGTTCAAACCTGATTATGCTTAAATAAGTTGTATTTATAAGCTACTTGAACTCTTTATCTTCTTTTTTTATCTAATTGAAAAACATAAAAAAAACAGCACAATGTGTCTTTGATCCTCATAAAGGCCAGTGGCTGTGTTTTGCATAACCATAAAAATCTGTTAAACAACACATAGAAAACTATGTGTTGTTTAACAGATTTTTATGGTCTCAGCTGTCACTCTGTCATTTAGCTTAAAAACATGCAACGCACAAAAAGTACCCACAATAAAGCATGAAGTCCTTACAAAACATATTACGAGGTCTATTAAATGAGGGAACAAATGTGTTTGATGCCTAAGGTTACCTGCAGGCATAGACAGGTTTGACTACGGCACTGACTTCCCTTACACAGAAATAAGCTGCAGATTAGCTTTTGAATACTAACTATGAACTTTCAAACTCAGTCCAAGTTTACAGGGTCTTGGATGTCATGAAGGCTGGACAACCCAAACCACTACCCACAACCTTGCACAAATTTGCAAGTGGGTCAATCATGGAAACACCATTGAAGCAGGACAGGTGTAGTTGCTATAGGAAAATGTAGAGTACTCTGAGGAAAAGAAATAGTCAAACAAGTATACTCAAAGTCACAACTGTAGTTGTTGGTTTTTGAGTCGATCTTCAACTTGGAGCTGCAAAATGTAAGTATGGTCAAAACAGGAAACTCCCATCTTTATCTCCAGCAATTTTGCAACATTCTGGTTTTGCTGCAAAGTGCAGGTCAGTTTATTCAAATGGTTGAATTTCACACACTAAAACCAGCTGCTGTTGACCTTTCTCTGTTGAGTTACTTCTAATCAAATGAATGACATAGTTGTGTTTTATGTATTTTAAAAACAAAATTTGTTGTAAACGAGTATATGTGGCGTTTAGAGCAGAATCATTTCCCATAACCTACAGACAGCAAATAAATAAAAAAAAAACTGGTTGTCATTTTCTGAAGTTGTCCTGAACTTTCTTGTAACGCTGTAACCATACAGCTGAATACAAAACACGAGGGATTAAGTGTCAGGGAAAGAAAAAGGTCTGCCTTTGTTCAGATTGGAGCAGCTATGTTTAGGATAAGGCTTCTCTGTGAATGGGAGTCCCTCACAAAATGCCACCATATGGCTTTTGAAGTGCCTCTGCATATAGTTTGTGTTACAGTTCTTGCAGTGTTGCCCTATAGAATCCTCAAAGAACCTTTTCTCAGACCAGAGCAGTCTGTGTGACAGTAAGGGTGGAAGCACATGGGAGGTGGAGACCAGAAGCTGAAAACAATTATAAAGCCTTTCACTTTCACTGTGTAATCAAAATTTGGCTGTAATTAAATTGCAGGTCTTCTTGTCCAGTTTGTACCAACATCTTCACTGGCTTCTCTTTGTCTCTTCTTCTGCAGCCTGGGAAATGGGTATTCTGAGCTGGTGTCATCACGGCTCAGTGGGTGATGCTGTCACATTTGTGGAACTTAAAGTAAAACAGGAATCTCAGATCTATGTACACCCTTAACCTTTCGAGATGTTCACGATGAGACCAAGACAACAGGAAGTGTCTCATTGAAACAGACAACTGAGTCAGAACTTCGGCGTTTCCAGAAAAAGAAAAGACAAAAATAGTCTTTGTATGGTATGTTTTATTTTAGTTAAAACTAACTCTGTTGGGTCGCTGAGCCATTTTAGTTTCAACGACAGAAACTAAAGTCCACAAATGAAGCTGCGGTGTGGAAAAATATCTGCACAGATGTTTCAGTGGTTCTCGATTCTTTGAAGTTCTTTGAAGAAAACGTCTGGGATTATCTTTTGGAACAACAAGAAACAGCATACTTGAATGCAGAGCAAATTCAATAATGTTGATAAATAAAATAACACCAATGGAACATCAAACTCTCTATAATGTTATGTATGTTGTGCAAGCAGGCTCGGTGTGTGGGAATCACCTTTTGCGATATATCCATATTTTAAGGACTCCTGGTAGTCTACTGTTTTTTTTCCGTCTTGAAGTTGTACCCTTTTCTTCAGTCTGTTCTTCTCTCCGTGGACTAATCCCTTATACCTTTGCAAGGAAACATTCCACATACAACTTCTGTTGCACGTCGCCAAACTACTTTTAGCGCTCAAGCGACCAAAATGTAAATGAGAGAATCATCTTCAAAACCCAAAAGATTTTCAGAATAAAAGATTGTTCAAACATAGTAATTTTGCTTTCCTGACCACACTTTATAGCTCAAGTGATCGAAGGTGTAGCTGAGAAAATCAGGTCATTTTTCAAACTAAAAGATTGTCGAGACTCAAAAGAAAAAAAAAATGGGTATAATAAATTGCTTCCTCCTCTACCTGATGCCAATTGATCCAAGAACATGCAAACTCCACTCAGAAAGGTTCCATCATCTTCTGACAGCAAGGCAAGCGTGCTAACCAGTACACCACTGTGTTGTCCAAAAGAAATACATGATTACAAAATAAGATTTATCCTTTAAACTAGTAATTGATAAATGAATAAAATATATTGCAAAGTGTTTAATTGTGTCAGGGACAATGCCTGACATGTTGTCCGTTATCAGAAATTAATTTATGACAAAGAGCCCTGAACCATCACTTGTAAAGCTAAGGGCCATTCATTTCTGATAGTGATCACCTGGAAGGTCTTTATCCTGCTTATATTATGGTCACTTACAAATGAAATAAATCCATCCATTTTCTTCCGCTTATCCGGGACCGGGTCACGGGGGCAGCAGTCTAAGCAAAGATGCCCAGACTCCCCTCTCTCTGGCCACTTCCTCCAGCTCCTCTGGGGGGACCCAGGCCAGCCGAGAGACATAGTCTCTTCAGCGTGTCCTGGGTCTACCCCAGGGCCTCCACCCAGTGGGACATGCCCAGAACACCTCCCTAGGAAGGCATCCAGGGGGCATCCGAACCAAATGCTCGAGCCATTTCAACTGGCTCCTCTCGATGTGGAGGAGGAGCGGCTCTACTCCAAGCTCCTCCCGGGTGACCGAGCTTCTCACCCTATCTCTGAGTGAGCGCCCAGCCACCCTACGGAGGAAACTCATTTCAGCCGCCTGGATCCGGGACCTCGTTCTTTCGGTCATGACCCAGAGCTCATGACCATAGGTTAGTATTGGGGCGTAGATCGACCGGTAAATTGAGAGCTTTGCTTTCTGGCTTAGCTCTCTCTTCACCACGACAGACCGGTACAGCGACCGCATAACGGTGGACGCCTGTCGATCTCACGCTCAGCTCTTCCCTCACTCATGAACAAGACCCCAAGATACTTAAATTCCTTCACTTGGGGAAGGAGCACTCCACCCACCCAGAGATGGCAAACAACCTTTCTCCGGTCAAGAACCATGTCCTCAGACTTAATGGTGCCCTCATCAGAGCCACTTCACACTTGGCTGCAAACCGTTCCAAATGAAATAAATATTAAACAAATACTAGTACTTTAATCTTGTTATTCTTGTTAGGTTTAAATCATTTCTCAAAAGATGTGGACTATTTGTGACACTTTGTCATGACAATGGCTACAGAGCCTGCACTGACCTTACTCTGCTGCAACTGAGGAAAGTGGTGCACATGCTTAATGTCATGTTTAGTGATACAAAGCATAAGTTCAAAGGGAAAGTTCACCACTTGCTGCTTGTTTTTGTGCAGATGATGAAGAAACACCAGGCTTTGTAGGAGCCAATTAAAAAGTTTTTCTGGTAACACTTTATTATAACTACCCGTTATAGCTAGTTAAGTAATTATTACAGTTTAATAATGATTTGTTTGGGTAATTGTTGTAAAGTGTTACTGTTTTTTCTTTAGGAAAAAAAGGTTAAAGAATGTACTTAGAAATAATATGTCTAAGCAAGAACAAAATATTATATTATATTATATTATATTTAATATTATATTATATTATATTTGGTAGAAAATGTTTTAGTTTCTTAGATTTAATTAGGTAATTTACCTTTTCTGTATCCACTGCCTTTTTCAGGTTGTTTCTTCAAATCCAATAGGCAATTGCTTTTCCCAAACCATTTGCCTCTTCCTTTTAGTTTTTACTTGGGCCTCAAGCTGACAGAACAAGGAATCATTGTATGTATCTGTAACTCTCTTGCTTCTGTGCACTCTGGTAGAAGCACAAAGTCAAGGAGAAAAAACCCCGAAACAAAACAGGGGAAGAAGTCCAATGACTTTGACAGAACAAGTGACACAAACCTGTGACTGTCCTAAAGGAGATTGTTGAACATGTTCAAAACTTCATCAGAGGTTCTTAAAAAAGCAGAAACTCACAACCAAAGTGACCCAAAGCAAATAAGAAGTAAGTGGTGCTTGTCCACACAGAAAACGTTTCAATTTTACTTCAGATAAAATGTTTATAACTGTGTTTTTATAATAGACTGAGGGTCGATTTTAAGCGACACTGAAGTGCAATAACCAACACGAAAAAAACCTCCACTAAATCAACAAACAAGTGGACGGTGCTTTAGCAAGCTTGTGGAGGAGGGTTTAAGTTGACTTTGGCTTCATCTAATCTGCCCTGAGGGTAGAGAACCAAAATTCTCCAAAACACTGATGTCAGTTGTATAACCGTTTTAAAATTTAAAGTGAAACCGCAATGTCAACTGCTCTACAATCAGACAGCAGTGGATAATATTAAATATGCCTTTATCATAACGAGAGTTCTTTTCTTCCAAGCATCCACAAGTTCTTCCTTTATTTATTAGTGGATAAGAAAATCTCCAAAAATGTGTACACTCACTGTTAGCGGGCTGGGGGTGAAACAGTAGGATTCAGAATAGTGGGAAAAGGAAAAACAAAAACGGGAACATCTGTTTTAACAAAAAAATAAGACTAAGTATAACAATTACAAATGCCACCACTCAGGAGACACAACAACAATAGTGGTTTGTATTTGCATTTCTCTGGTCTCTTGCTTGAACAGAAGTCTGAATTTAACATTTAACAACATTCCGTTTTTTTTTTTTCTCAAAGCATTTGAGCAAAGATCAGAACTCTGTATGACCAGAAGAAACAAAGACCAGATTTGAATTATGGTTGATAATTACCTGACATGAGTTGTGTTTCCCTTTGTGTTTAAGTCATAAGAAAATCTGGAGAGCACCAGGTTTTTATTTATAACTGTGTCAAAAACCTTACAATAAAAGGTTGTGTGTCTTTTCCCAAAACTGTGTTTTGACTTCATCCATCTGTGTTATTCAGATTTGACTGTGCTGCATGTTTGAAGGTTAGTTTAGGGTGGAGATATTAAAGGGCCATATCATCCTGCAGCTCGATCTCAAACCTTTTGTTAATCTCCTAAGAACCCCAATCTGCTTTCCAGATCTGCTTTTAACGTTTCATTTTCAGGTATTTTACCTGAATTTGATTCACAGCTTTCACTAACCTGCAGCACAATCTAGTGGTCACAGAGGGAGCTGCTGCTCATGCTGAACCCCCAGCTGCAAGGTATTTCCAATTCTATTCATGAAATGTAATATGGTAAAAGTATGCAGGATAATGTGAAGCTGAGATCAAATAAAAAAATTAAATAAAATTAAAAAAAAAAAAAAAAACACACTCTAAAACTGAGCAGCTCATTGACTGGATTTCCACATTGAAAAAGTTTTGTAATGACAGCAACATCGACTAGTTAGATTTCATTCAGTTTGACATCAACTTAAGTAACCTAAGTTAAGAGTCTCAAGAGCAGGAACTTTGATATAATTCTTTTTTGCCTTTCAGCTTCTCCCATCCAACCCTCCTTCATTATCCTCACTCCCACCCAAGTCAATCTCTGCATCCACGAACCTCCTTTTTAGTCTTCTTATAGTCCTCGTTCCTGTTCGCTCCAACCTTGGCATCCTTTTACCAACATCACCGGTGTTCTTTCTCTCAACATGTCCACACCATCTCCAACTGCATTTATCTCCAAAACAACACCCATGTTCTGTTCCTCTAATGGATTTATTCTTGATCTTCACCATCCTCATCATTCTCAAAGAGAACCTCAACATCTTCATCTCTGCTACCTCTGGCGCTGCCTCCTGCCTTTTCATCAGTCTCTAAACTAACAACATGGCTGCTCTCACCAAATATTCCACACCTTTCCTTTCATTCTTAATAAAACTCTAGTCATGCATCACAACTTCCTCCACCTCTGTCCCACACTCTCTGCTGTTCCGGGCTGTTGGCCCTAAAGGTGCATTCACGTTGCACGCCATTCATGGGGCCATCAAGTTTTGATGTTAAGTCAATGTTCATACAAGATATGAGGTCCTGCAACGAGATTCTAGCATTGGGTGCGGTGCGTGAGTCCGGCAGCAATGCAATTTGGGCAGCAAAATGATGGGGTTGATGTGGCACATGAACAAATCAGGGGCTCAGCTTTGGGCATGTGACATTTTCAGTGACTGATGATGTTGTTGGATATAGTTTATCATACAAACGTGAAAACTATATTGTTCAAACAATCCAGGGGCTCCCCCTGCCTTCGCCCATGAGTAGCTAGGTTAGACTCCGGCAGCCCTGTGACCCTGAAAGAGACAAAACGGTATAGACGATAAATTAATGAATGAATGGACATTGGAACTTTTGACTGAAATATATTTAGACAAATATTTTATTTGGTTGGTTAATTATAGAAAGTAAAACAAGTGAGATTGTCTCCTCAAATACAGAAAATTAATGTTAAATATGTGTAGTCAAATCTATCTACTCCATTACAAACAATCGAAATGAGAAAATGTTCTTGATATTAACAGCCCCACTGTCAGGGCTCACCCAGATACTCCCTCCTCTGACCCACAGAGGGAACGCTCACCGGAGTATTGAGGACCAGTCTGATTGCACTGCTTCCGGTCCATGGTTCACCCAGGTGTCTCTCGTTTTGTCATCAGGCACCTTCCATATAGGCTTCACTGTGTCACTCAGTTCATGCGTAGTCTTGTATTTGCATTCCTGCTGTACAGTCTAAGCGTTCATTGTCTTCCTGTCATTGGTTACCGACTCTCGCCTGTTTCCTTGTCTCCTGCCTTCTCCTGTGTCTGACCATTGCCTGTTGTTACGACTTTGCCTCTGCCTGCTCCATGTTCTCATTAAACCTGGTTGCTTATGGATCCACACGCCTCAGTGCCTTCCTCACACCCACATGCTGTGCCCCAACTGTAAAAACAATTGCCCTGTGCTACATTTTCACACTTTAACTTCAATAAAACAGTCAAATCTTTAAGAATAATGCTTGAAAGGTTTTTGAACAAAGAAGTGATGTCATTTAATAAGGTTATGGGTCTTATGGAGCTGTTTGCGAGGATCTTTAAACAAAAATTCTTTTTTTTTTTTTTTTGCCCCCATTAATATATTTTGACAGGCATTTATGGGGGAAATTGCTTCTGGCAGCAGATATTCTGCAACTGCAATAGATCCTTGAACAGTTTCTTGTGAATTTATAATTTAAAAAAATTAAAAAATATGTAACAAATAAATTCTTAAATTTTCTAAAATTTCTAAAATTTGTATAAAATAAGAAAAAAGCATAACCTTTTGATAAATGTTACAAGAAATATTTTATATGCCAGGAGTATATTTTAATCCAATTAACTATTTTATCAATCAACACACTGACATCCAAATATAATTTCTTCAAAATCTATCATATAATTTAACATAACATATAATATAACATATTAAATATGCTCTCCAACAAATGACTGGTGAAAGGGGAAAAAAGAACACTTAAAAACCATACTGAAAATTAAACTAAATTAAAATAATGAAACTAAACATTGATCTCTTAAAGAAAAATTACTTTACAGACTTCTTGTATCCTAAAGGGTTTGTAACAGACCTGTTGAAACAACCTGGTATTTTATTAGAATGTAATTATAAACACTATGTACAGCTGGCTGCCAAAAATATGAACTTATTGGACATTCTTAGTTAACATTTCAACCAGTTAAACTTTTAATAATTAAACTTGTAAGTAAAATTTGTCATCATAGCAAGAAAACTATGTAATTTTTGAAAGGAAAATCAAAAATATTGAAAAGCTTGTTTTGGATCACTAGTGAATCACAGCCCTGAAATTGAAACAGTTCATTTCTTTTTTTTTTTTGATACATTGTCTTTCCTGTGTTAGATGATCTCACAGATGATTTAGCTCATCAGTATTCCTTCAAATCCCTTCATTCTAAGATTGACTTAAATCAAGCTATGCTGAATTCATAAGAGCTTTTAGCAGCCAAAACATTATCCAGTTCATTTCGTAGCTCTAGGTAGGAATGTCCATGGTAGTTCAAGAAGAGGGCCACATGTGTGTGCCACGGCTCGTCGCGCCAGTCCAGCCACAGGAGTGAACAGAACCTCAACTTTGTCAACACAGATGACATCTGACCAAGTGAGAAACCTGAGCATCCTTCTGAGGCCTATTTCATCAAGTCCTCTGATGTACTGTTGAAGAAATCTGAAGCTCTGTTTCTCTGCTTGAGAATTGGGAGATGCAGTGAACAATTTCAACAGCTTTCTTGTTTTTTTTCTTCATACATTTGTTGGACATGTTGTGGACTTTGAAAAGCTTCTTTTAGGAAGTGACTTGCAACATAGGACATTTTCTCTGCAGCATATGCTGGTTTTTGGATCAACTGTTTGTGTGCAACTTTCAGAAAAATACCTTTTAAGTTTTCTTTGCTTGGAAGCACTGATACATCCAAGCGGTTAATCAGATCAAGCAGTTCATCAGAGTCTTCGTGTCAGGGTTGACGTGAGGACACAGATGCAGACGACACTCGTAAACCCAAAGTCTTTCTTTTATTCCAATCTGGGTATCGAAAGCTGAACAAAAGCACATGAATCTACCAAAACCACCTGACAACCAGTGCAAGGGAGACGAGGACTTATAACCAGAAGGAGAGGATGAGGTAAGTACAAACAGGTGTGCCAAACAAGGAGGGGGAGAACACACACTAGGAGGGAAGTGTCAAGAGACCTGAAAGAGCAGTAAGTGAAACCCAGGAAGTACAAACCAACAACAAAATAAAACAGGAAGTGAACACCAACAAAAAACAATATTGTCCCGGGTCCAAAACCCCACACTTCGTCTGAAATATCTTCATTTAGAGCCTTTGTAATCGGATCCCTATCTGACTGGGTAATGTAAAAAAGACTTTCACATAGCATATCATCTGAAATCTGGTTTTCACCAAAGATGAGTGCCACTGTGAAAACAGGGGCAAGATGACAAGGGAAATATCCATGGTCCTGAAAATTCTATCCATGGATTTGCCATTCTTCTTCCTGCCATTTAGGAGACAGTTATGGCACCCTGATCTCCTCTCCTTCAGCTGTGTTGTCAAAAAACTCTGCTTATTGACAGATGTGTATGTGTATGCATCATACACATCCCTCGATACACCATCTGCATCAGCTCATTTTTCATCAATGAAGGTGTATTTTAGAGAGTGTCTGAGGAGGGCTGGGTCTTTGAACTGGGTGATCATATCTTCCAGAATATTAACCCTGTGAAGTTTGATGGTCACACAGACAACATATGATGCTGCAGAGCTTGAATCTTCATGGCTTAAAGATGAATCTGAAAAACTGACTTGTGTGTTTGTTGGAGGAAGTGTAATGGATGTGATGATCAGATCATCTCCTTCAAGCAAAAGGTATGGTTCATCGATTAGAGTGTCATCAGGTTGACAAGCCAGAGGTTCTCCGTGGTAGGGGCCTATCATCATTTCAGATGTGTCTGATAATGTGTCTTCATTAGCATTCCTAAAATCTGACGACAAGTTCACAACAGCTTGAACAGTTTCCTCATTTCCTTGATGTGGGTCAGTCAGTAGTGTGACATTATTTCTGCATGGTTTCCCTCCATTTTCTTCTTTATCACTACAACATGTTGTGCACAAGTAAAATCTTAGAATTCCCATTTTTAGTACTAAGTAGAGTTCTCCAATTGTGACAGTGTCATCAAATACAGCCTCTTCCTGAAAGTCTAATGTGTCCAGACTCGAGACCTCCCATCTTCCAAATTTGCCTTTACCATTTGGGAAGAAAAGATCCTTAGCATATGTTACACGGCTAGAATGATGGGCCGACTCACTCTCTGTGCAACATATTTAATTTTTCTTGACACTGTAAAACATGTAAGAACACAATTACTGACTGGAGCACACTGGACCACGTTCTCTACTCATGCTCACCACGTACTGACTAAGCTTCTTCTTCTTCCCAGTTAACTGTAGTTTTACAGGCGACATAACCTTTATGAATTTCCCTCTTTTTTTTCTTGTCCTGTCCAACAGCTGAGCAAACAGATATAAGCTGAGAGCCTCTTGTATTAGACAGATCTTCCTGTTACAATCGGGGGTTATGAATTATAGGACACACAAGGTGTATATTTGTATAAACCCCTTTTGTAATTTAAACAAAACTTTATTAATATTGATTTTTTGTGTCTTTTTTGTTGGACCGGACGGAAAAGGAAACCCCTTTTGTAATTTAAACAAAACTTTATTTATAATAATTATGTTTGTCTCCTTTTTTTGTTGGACTGGATGTAAAAGAAAGGGGGAAGAAAAGAGAAGGATATTGAGGGGCACAAAATACAGGAGAAAAGGGTGAGTTAAAGACGTTGAGTTAGAGGTGAGTTGGAGGATGAGTACAGAGGGAGGGTAGAATTATAACACAAAAGGGCAACATCATGCTGGAAGTTTAAAATCATTGCCGTCCAGTGTGAATGTTAGTCCAAAAAGGGCGGGGCCCGTCCACACACTCTGTTGTTACAAACATACCTGCTGGCTCAAGAGTCTTCACAAACTTGTGAACTTACAGTTCACATGCACACCTATCTATACAAACCAACACATGCAAATCACCTCATTCCGTCACTCTATCCAACTGTGCAAAGGTGAGCCAACACCTGTGCTCAGGTGATTGCCCATGTTAAGATGAGGTGGACGATGTAATGTAAAAGTGTGAAAAATTGTCATTTCTTTTCATTCTTACTGTTTGGACAGCTGCAGAGTGGCCCGGTGGCCTGAACCCGACCGCGGGAGAGGGTGAGGGCGGTGAGGTCTGCAACCCGGCTGCTGGGGAGGGGAAGAGCGGGGAGCACTGCCCTCTGGCCGCCGACACTGATCTTAGGGTGAGTGGCAGCTCTGCTGCTGATCTTGCTGTTATTCCAGAGTTCAAACAAGCTGCTACAGAGGCTACTGGAGCTGGTCAGGCCGGCATTGGCCCGGATCAGGACTGTGTTGCCGGGCAGGGCGGTGATGTGGAAGGTCCAGAGGAAGAGCTGAATGTTTCTACGGTTGTTTATGGGGCTGGAGTTGAAGTAGCGGCTGAGCCTGTCTCTGCTCCTCCCTCAGACATGGAATGTGACACTGATTCAGACTGTGTCTCCTTGGCTGGTTCACAGGCTGCTGGAGAGGATCTATATACCCTTGAGGAAATTAACAATTTTCTCAATGATTCTTATGGAAAAAAAAAAGGGAAAGTGACTGATTATTTCTCAGATCCTGAGAAGTTTATACGGACTTCAGTGACCCTTCAGAAAATAGTTAATGTTGACGTGCTGGATGAAAACGGTTTAGATTAAAGAAACATGTAACAGCATTGCATAAACAGCTTAAAGCAGCAAAGGGTTCTAGACGGATGAGATTCACCAAGTGAAGTTGATGAATGTGTGTGGATGGAAGAGCACTTCACTGTTTCTGTCACTTATTTTTTTGATCATGCATAAGCTTGGGGTGGGTTCTTTAAATATTAATGGTGGGAGGGGTAGGGAAAAGAAAGTACTAGTTTCTAATATGTTTAATGATAAAGATTTAAATGTTTTGCTTCTACAAGAAACTCATAGTGACGTGTCTACTGAGATAGATTGGGCTTTGTGGTGGGAGGGGCAGTATGTTTTATCTCACGGCACCACTTTGTCTGCTGGGGTGGTGGTCCTGTTCTCACCTAAGCTGGACTTCAACATAATTTCTACAACTGAGGTAGTTGCCGGACGATTGCTAGTTGTTCAGGTGGAAATTGCTGGGGTTCACTATTGTTTTATTAACCTATATGCACCCACTGTAGGTACAGGCAGGATTTCCATCTTCCTGAAGCTTCAGGAGTTTTTGACAGTGTAACCCAGATGATACCATTGTGCTGGGTGGGGATTGGAACTGTACTTTGGACTTTAATTTGGATAGGTCAGGTGCAGAACCTCACCTTAGGTCTTCTTCTGTTTTGTCAAAACTAATTTCCGACCTCTCTCTCATTGATGTATGGAGGCTCCACAATCCCCAGACCAGACAGTACACTTGGGTTAGGGTATTAGACGGGATCGTGAGTGGGGCACGGCTGGATAGGTTTTATCTGACGGCCGGCTCTAGGAATTGGATTTCCCAATGTTCTATATTTCCCATTGGATTTAGCGATCATCATTTGATCACCTTTGATCTTATTGTTGGGTCCTATAATAGGAGGGTATCTTATTGACATTTTAATACTAAACTTCTTTTGGAGAGGGCCTTTTGTGAGAATTTCTAATTTTTTTGGGAGCTTTGGAGGTGCAGAAAGGGGGATTTTGTTTCTGTCAGTCAGTGGTGGGAAGTGGGCAAAGCTCAGATACGGGTGTTCTGTCAACAATACTCCAGTCATGCTACAGTCACTGTTAGAAAGGCCATCTCCGCTTTGGAAAAAGACATTTCCCACCTTGAGAT
This sequence comes from Adrianichthys oophorus, assembly GCA_036245035.1. NCBI lineage: Eukaryota > Metazoa > Chordata > Actinopteri > Beloniformes > Adrianichthyidae > Adrianichthys > Adrianichthys oophorus. Next base: position 1,209,745 of record BSAI01000131.1, read on the forward strand.
GGGTGGAGCATCCTCATCGGCTTTATGTGATCCAGCGTTGCAACAGAAGAGGACTGAACTGGGTTCCCTTTTACGGGAGAGAGCGAAGGGGGCGCTGGTTAGAGCTCGCTACACCACCATCAGTGACGTGGACGCTCCCACATCCTTTTTCTTTAATTTGGAGAGATCTGTTTCTCAAAAGAAACAAATGGTTTGCCTTCGCCCTCCTGATGGGACTTTCACCACAGACCCGGTTGCTATGAGAGATCATGCGGTGGATTTTTACAGCACTCTCTTCAAAAAGGAGGCGTGCGATCGTGACTGTGTGGTCCAGTTGCTGGAGGGGCTCCCACAGTTGAGTGAGGCTGACAGAGTCAGTCTGGATTCTCCAATCCTGCTGGATGAGCTAGCGGCGGCTGTGCGTCAGATGACATCTGGGAAGTCTCCAGGGCTGGACGGGTTGCCATCACTTTTACAAGCATTTCTGGAGGTGCATCGGCCCGGATCTACTGGAGGTGGTGCAGGATTGTATGAGGACTGGCATGCTGCCTTCTTCATGTCGTCATGCGGTTCTTTCTCTCCTGCCAAAAAAAGGAGATTTGACTCTGCTTAGGAACTGGAGACCTCTTGCTCTGCTATGTACGGACTATAAGTTGATCTCAAAAGTTTTATCGAACATTGAAGAAGTGTTTGGAACAAATCATTCATAGTGACCAATCCTATAGTGTCCCAGATTGCACCATTATGGATAACCTCTTTGTTTGTTTGCCCGCTCCGCTTGACCATTAGTCTGGGGGTGGAATCCTGAGGAGAGACTGACAGAGGCCCCAATAGACCGGCAGAAGGATTGCCAGACCTGGGAGATGAACTGGGGCCCTCTGTCCGACACGATGTCCGCTGGCAGACCATGGAGATGGAAGACATGATGGACAAGAAGGTCGGCTGTCTCCCAGGCAGAGGGCAGCTTGGGAAGGGCCACGTAATGCACAGATTTTGAGAAGCGGTCTACAATGGTGAGGATGACGGAGTTACCTCGGGAGACGGGCAGGCCAGTGATGAAGTCCAGGGCAATGTGTGACCATGGGCGAGTTGGAACCGGTAAGGGGCGAAGAAGACCAGCAGGAGCCTGGTGCAGTGGCTTGTTCCGAGCGCAGGTAGAGCATGCTGCAATGTATTCTCGAATGTCTTATCATGGTTGGCCACCAGAACCGGCGCTGCAGCAGTGATAGTGTTCGAGAACTGCCCGGGTGACAAGCATGACGGTAAGCATGGCCCCACTGTATGACCTGGGAACGAACAGAGTTAGGGACAAAGAGGCGATCTGGTTGACCGGTACCTGGGTCAGGGTCCTGCTGCTGGGCCTCCTGCACTGCAGCCTCTACCTCCCAGGTGACTGCAGCCAGGATGCGGGAGGGAGGTACGATAGGTTCCGGAGGGGCAGAAGAGTCGGGTGCATACTGCCGGGACAGGGAGTCTGGTTTCTGATTCTTGCTGCCGGGTCGGTAAGATAGGGAGAAGCTGAATCTAGTGAAAAAGAGGGCCCACCGGGCTTGGCGTGGGTTGAGTTGTTTGGCAGTTTGTAGATAGGATAAGTTTTTGTGATCCGTCCAGATGAGGAAAGGGGTGCGAGTGCCAAAGGCGCCAGTGCTCAAGGGCCAACTTGACTGCCAGAAGCTCCCGATCACCCACGTGGTAGTTGCGTTCTGCGGGAGTGAGGCGGCGTGAAAAGTATGCACAGGGATGCAGCTTGTTGGTTGTAGCAGAACGTTGGGAGAGCACGGCCCCTACACCAGCATCCGAGGCATCCACCTCAACCACAAACTGACAGTCGGGGTCAGGGTGTTGAAGGACAGGGGCGGTAGTGAACAGGTCATTGAGCGAGAGGAATGCGTGGTCTGCCTCCAGGGTCCAGCGGAAGTACACATAAGGGGAGGTCAGTTGGGTTAGAGGCGCAGCCACACGACTAAAACCACGAATGAAACGTCGGTAGAAATTCGCGAACCTAAGGAAGCGCTGTAGCTGTTTCAGGGTGGTGGGTACAGGCCACTCAACCACTGCCCTGACCTTTCCTGGGTCCGCTTTGACTGGGTCAAGACCCTTCTCGAAGATGTAGCCCAAAAAGGACACCGAGCTGATGTGGAAGGTGTATTTCTCCAGCTTGACGTACAGCCGATTTTCTAAAAGTCGCTGAAGAACCTGCCAGACATGGAATATGTGGTCTTTAAGGGTTGGGGGAAAGATCAGAATATCGTCCAAATAGAAAACAAAGCTGTTCAGGAATTCTCTTAATACGTCGTTTACTAAGGCTTGAAAAATAGCGGGGGCATTGCAAAGTCCAAATGGCATGACCAGGTATTCGAAGTGGCCTAGAGGGGTGTTGAATGCGGTTTTCCACTCATCCCCCTCCCTCACCCTGACCAGATGGTAAGCATTTCTAAGGTCCAGTTTGGTGAAGACAGCGGACCCCTGGAGAGAGTGGAAAGCGGACTCGAGGAGTGGCGACTGATACTTGTTTCTTACTGTAATGCTGTTTAACCCTTGGTAGTCAATACAAGGTTGGAGCGAGCCGTCTTTCTTAGCCAAAAAGAAGAAACCGGCCCCCATAGGGGAGGATGACGGGCGGATGAGGCCGGCTGTCAAAGAGTCCTGTATATACGTCAACTGTATATACGTCTCCATAGTAGTAGTCTCCTGCCTGGAGAGATTGTAGAGGCGGCTCGTAGGGAGAGGAGCCCTGGGGAGCAGGTCTATGCCACAGTCATAGGGCCGGTGGGGGGGGGGGTTTAAGACCTTGTCCTTACTGAAAACTTCTAAGATCATGATATTCAGGGGGTACAGAGGACAGGTCCGGGACGGCCGGTGGTGGGACTGGATTGGTAGGTGTTGAGGGAACTGCGGACAGAAGACAGGACTTATAGCAGAAAGGGCCCCAGCTTATAATTCTGCCTTTACCCCAGTCGATATGGGGATTGTGTAGAGCTAACCAAGGGTGCCCGAGGACGATCAGGGTAGTGGGAGAGTCAATGACGAAGAATTGGATGGTTTCGTGGTGGTTGCCTGAGATAACTAATTTCACCGGTGGGGTCTGGGAAGAGATGGTGTACAACAGCCATCCATCCAGGGCCTCAGCAGTGATGTGGGATGAAAGGGGCTCCGGCATCACTCCCAGCTGAGATGCCAAAGTACGGTCAAAAAAGTTGGCCTCAGCTCCGGAATCTAACAGGACATGGACTGGAGCGTCTTGGTGTGGGGGGTTGACTGCGACAAATCAGCGGTCGCCAGTACACCCACTCCTACGGGCTCGGTCGAGGTATTGAGTAACCTGGATCGTACCCGCCGCTCTCTATCGCGCTCACAGAGACGGTTGTCGATCCTAATAGTGAGTGAAATCAGATCCTCCAATGAGCGGGACGGGTCTCTGGTGGCGAGCTCATCCTTAAGCCGTCTGTTAAGGCCATGGGAAAAAGCAGCTTGTAGGGCAGCCTCATTCCAACCACAGTCAGCGGCAGGAGAGCTGACAGAGCGGGCTGGCTGGCAGACTGACACATAGGCAGCATGACGATCTGACACTGGCTGGAGGTTTGACGCTGCTTAAAAAGCCATGGTGATGAAGATTAGGTGGAGATTATCAGGAACAGGGGCCGTCGCTTGACGAGGGGGAAGGAACGCCTCCAGGGCACAACAGGAAACATGATTTTCTCTAAAAACGACTGGAAAGCACACTTTAGCAGTTTTGTTCAAGAAACAGTGTATTATGTGAAAAATCTAAATTTGAACTCAAAACAGTAAAAATGA
>BSAI01000131.1:1265393-1285783 GCA_036245035.1 Adrianichthys oophorus
GGGAAGACTTCAGACTTGAAGACCAGCCAGAAGATCATCATCATCAGTATCTGTATGTTAGTGTAGCAACCAGCATGTTTGAAAATTGTAAATAAAAAAAACAGCCTCAGACTCTTATTATGCCCAGTGGTACATTACATGATGTTATTATTATAAATTTCATTGATAAAATATAGTTTTTTTGTGAATAAACAAATGAAACATGAAATATAAAGAGAAAAGCATCTTTTTACCTAAAAAAATGTTTTCTACTTTGGACAAAAGCTAAAGAGTTCTTAAAAATAAGATACTGTGTTATTGTCAGACAGGATCATCTGCAGAAGCAAATTTATTCAAAGGCTATGTCCGAATTAATTCACTACTCACTATATAGTGCACTACATAGTGCGGTCGCCATTTTGTAGTGGTGTCTGAATCCAGAATTCCACAATCGAGTGCACTAGAAATGTCCCAGTATCCTCTGCGAAAAACAAGTGTGCATCGATGGACACTACATTGGAAAAGATAGACCACAATGCATTGCGTTTGAATGCCTTTCAAGATGGCAGAAGCAAGTGGCTCAAGGAAGACATAAATGTAAGTATTTAAGTATTTGTAGTAGAATATAACATTGCTACAAATGTAATACGATATGTTATATTAGATAATTATTTTACAGACGATGTATATTCTTCTGGAGCTTACAAGTTTTGCTAACGCTATTGTTTTGCGTTGAAGGCGGAAATATTCATTGTAGATAATGACACGAGGGCTGCACGGGGCCGCAGTGGTTAGCGCTCCTGCCTCACAGCAAGAAGGTTCCTGGTTCAAGTCCTGGCTGGGGGACCTTTCTGTGCGGAGTTTGCATGTTCTCCCCGTGCATGCGTGGGTTTTCTCCGGGGACTCCGGCTTCCCACCGTCCAAAAACATGCTTCACAGGTTAATTGGTTACTCTAAATTGTCCTTAGGTGTGAATGTGAGTGTGCATGGGTGTGTGATTGTGGCCCCTGCGACAGACTGGCGACCAGTCCAGGGGTGTAACCTGCCTTCGCCCATGAGTAGCCGGGTTAGGCTCCGGCAACCCTGTGACCCCGAAAGGGATAAAGCGGATTGGAAAATGAATGAATAATGACATGAGTGATTTCTACCCGTAGTCATGAGTTGATAAAACATTTTTAAAATGTGTTCCCACCTATTGGAGACAGACGAGGGCGTCTGACGTACAGAATTTGATCTGCCAGCAGATGGCGAAACAAACGCTGCGCCTCAGCCGCCGGGTGGGAGTACGTTCACAGCTGAGATATTTAGTAATTCATCATTAAACTGTTAATCATTGTCATTGGGGTAAAGGTTTTTGTTTTTACTTTCTATTTAGAGCTGTGATACATTAGTCCAGCCAGAGCAGCCAAGAACTAAGTGGGAGAATTTAAAGAACACATAGAAGGTTTGTGAAATGGAAGGTTTAGACAGTTCCTTGAAGTTTTAATGATTTCTTTGTTCACAAGTGTCTGTTTTGTCATTTGAAGGAACTTATAAGGCTTCCAACCGGCAGTGGCACTGAAGCAGGGGAACTATCAGCAGCTTTGTGGAAGTGGTTCTCCTTAGTGAATGAGGCGATTGGCAGCAGGGCATCAGTGAGGCCTCATCCTGGGAGGAGAACCCTTCCACATCTTCTGCACCATCCCCTGCCTCAGTGCCACAAGAACAGGGGCAGACAGGGAAGAAGAAGAGGAGACAGAAGAGGCTTCTTCAGCCAAGAGGCCTTGGTGTGGCGGCCTATTGAGTCTGAGGCAGAGAGGAGGAAAGGGGAAGAATGGAGGAAGAGTGAGAGGAGAGGCTCTTAACTTTCTTAGAAAAAAATGAATTGTTTTAAATAATCAATTTGCAAAAAATAATTATTTGCATGTGTTTTAAAAAAAATTAGCAATTTTTAACAATCTCAAGAATATTTTCATATAAACATCAAAGGTAAAATTTTACTATATCATTTTATATTTAACATTTAGTTTTTATGCATTTTAGCATAAAAGAGCCATTTATCTGACAGTTGGAGCTGACAGGAAACCAGAGATTTGTCCTCGCAGACGGACGCCACTTTGCTCATCCTGCTGGTTCCTGGTGTTGTCGTCCTGCTGTGGCTCAACATCTGTGGCTCCAAGCAGACCCTTCACTGATGCTCTGATCATCACTGATGGTGCAGGATGGAGCTGAATTATTCTAACTGCAAAGGTTGGTTTTACTTTCAACACCTCTAGAAATATTGCTCTTCATCTTGTCTTCATCATCTCAAATGCTCTCTCCACCACAGAGCGTTGCCTGGCGTGGTGTCTGCTGTAACGGGGCTCAAACGCATTCCTCACGGGTTCCCTGTAGGGTGTCAGCAGCATGATGGGATGCACAATGCAGGGATACCCACTTTCACCCAAAATGATGAATCCATCAGGTGGATGTTTGATAAAAATTGGGCTGTTATGGAGAACCCGTGAATCATGGACTGAATTTGCACACCCACCAAAAATATTTAAAAATGTGGCATTAGAGTCCCATACAGCCTGCATTTGGATTGAATAAAAAAGCTTCCTGTTAAAATAACGACCTGCATTTTCTTTTGGGGCCTTTATTCTTATGTGGCAGACGTTGATTCTCCCATGACCTTTTGGAAGGCAGCAGACCCATTGACCTGCTCAGAACCAGCAGCGACTAATGGCAGTTCATCCACACTGGGAACCAGCATGACGCTGCGCATCAGCTGGAGGATGTGGTTTGCTGTTCTGTGGACAATGTCACTCACAGTGGAGCGTGGCATGTCAAAGGTCCTAGCTAACACACGGTAAGATGTCCCAGACGCCAGCCAGGAAAGGAACAGCAGGACCTCACTCCCCTGTGCCCACCCCAGAGCGTGAGGAACCCGATGCTGCTCCACTAGATGTCCTATGGTCCAGTGGGTCAACCCAAAATCCGGTCTGGTGTCAGACTGACCGTAAGCATAGAGGGCAGGAACCTTTATGTTGGCAAAGCAGCAGAGACATGAAAGAGCTTGTAAAATGTAACATTAATCATTGTATTTGTTAAATTTGGTTTTATTTTTTGAATGTTTCAGTTTATTATGATGGCTTACATTTATTTTAGATAGTATTTATGAATGCTGGAAAATCTCATGCTATTTACTTGTTTGGATTTTTGGATTTTCATGTTAATTTTTAAATATGAAAGTAAGTATTTTTGTTTAAAACGAGTGTGCTGTAAATAAAATGATTTAAAACACTTTGTGTTGAAGGCTGATATGGTTTGACTACATAGAAAAAAAACTATACTTTCTCTGAACTCACTAGTGTAACAGGTAATTAAAAAATATAATAACCAGAATCAAATCATAATGTTAGGGGGAAAAAATGGTTAAACTCTTGCCCAGCAGATGGTGTAACCCTGAGTAATCTGAGACGTCTGCTACAACTTGCCTCTGTACTTCATTTCAGATCGTTTTCAGTTTGAACTAAAAACAGTTAAATTATTGCCAACAGGAACATGGAAAGATTGTGTTGTAAGCCTGTAAATGGCTCAGCTGTGCGAAAATTAAAAATAAACATTGCAATGGACTAGTTATTTATCAGTTAATTTCTGAGCAAAAACGGTTTCTTCACAAATGTATGCAATTTTATTTTTTAGAAATTAGCCAGGTTGTTTTTATCATCAGAACACAGTACATTCATTCATTCCAAAAACTGAATGAATGAGAACACAGATTTATAAATTGTCTTCGTAATATGTTCACATTTATTAGGTGTTTACTTCAGCAAACCGGCGACATGATAATTGGCGCATGAAAGTAGTTCGCCGCCAGACCAGGTGGTGGCGGTAATGCAGCCATTCTGTTGTTTGTCAACCCTGATATAAACAACACCCGAAGAAGAACGGCGACCAAAAAGTAGTGAGCATGGTGTCCGAATTGCTTTTAAAATCCAGGGCACCATATAGTCCAGCACTATGTAGTGAAACACTATATAGGTTTTTAGTAGTTAGGGGTTAGGGTATGAATTCGGACATGGCCTAACATAAAAGTTGATAGTGCTATTTTCTTCTGCATTTGAAAGACTTGTCATATTAAAACTGAGTCATTCCAAAGACTCTAAAACTGGGACCCAAAGCCTCCCTGCTTGACACTCAGTATTAAGGGGTTGGATCAAACTACCAAAGGGTTCCCAAGTGCGGCTGTGTCTTCAGCTCACCGCTCCCACAGGGGATGGGTCAAATATGGAGAACAAATTTCACACAGTTAGGTGTGTGACAGCTAATATGTCCAAGTAGATCAATGGAAAATCTAATGGAAGGGCAACATGTGGCAGGAGAAGATGCACCAACAAAACAGACAATTGTTGGCTTAGTGGATTATCAAAATAACCTGGAAGACATCCAGAGAGAGTGGAATGAGGTGGAGGAAAAGCTTCAAATCCACAGATTCAGATGCACCACATTTAGGAGATGGGCTACACCTGTTGGATTCCTCGGATCAAGACACTTCTGAACCTAAACCAATGGAGGAAATATCTCAACTGGGCCAAGGAGAAGGAGGACTTGTCTGTTGGCCAGTGGTCCAAGGTCCAGGTTTCAGCTGAAAGTAAAGGTGTTTTTCATTTGTGAATCAACTGGGAAAGTAAAATCTCAATTTTCCCTCAAATAAATTGTTTAAGACAACAAATTTGAAATAATCAATAAAAATTGATTTATTGCCAAGCCCTAGCCCTAAATATCTTCCAGATGCACCACAGTCACTGGATATGTTCAGCAGAGTAATTAAACATATGTCTAAAGCTGCGTTCACACCAAATGTGATTCACGCGGCTAATTTATGTAGTGGAGAGAATTCTCTGCTCGCCACATGCCCAAAAATGTCTTCCTTAAGCTTGACGCCCCGGCTGGTTGTGGGTGGAGCTACCAGTTAATGATTTTAGCCTGATTGCTACATGGAGCGGTGTCTTTGTTTATCTCATTTACAATGCAAGGAGGACACAGATGAGAGATCAGGTTTATCTACTTCTGTGGTGCTGTGCTCTGTAGTACTTGTCACTTTTTTCCTTTCAATGTTGTTTGGGGTGGTTGTCCTGTTAGAAGGTGAATCTCTGTCCCAGTCTCAAGTGTTGTTCAGACTTCAACAGGTTTTCCTCCAATATTGCTCTGTATTTGGCTCCATCCATCTTCCCTTCAACTCTAAACAGATTCCCTGTCCCTGCTGAAGAGAAGCAGCCCCAGAGCATGATGCTGCCACCACCATATTACAGTGGGTATGGTGTGTTCAAAGTGATGTGCAGTCAGATTTCTGCAACACACAGCTCCTTTCATTTAGGGCAAAAAGTTCCATTTTGGTCTCATCTGACCTTCTTCCACACGTTTGCTGGTCACTCACATGGCTTATGGCAAACTGCAAACGGGACTTCTTTTGGTTTTCTTTTAACAATGGCTTTCTTCTTGCCACTCTTCCATAAAGTCCAGATGTGTACAGTGCCTGACTGATGGTTGTCCTATAGACAGATTCCTCCACCTGAGCTGTAGATCTCTGTAGTTCATCCAGAGTCACCATGGACCTCCTGGCTGAATCTCTGATCAGTGCTCTCCTTGTTCAGCCTGTTAGTTTAGGTGGACGACCATGTCTAGGTAGGTTTTCAGTTGTGCCATACTCTCTTTCCATTTGCGAATGATGCACTGAACAGTGGTTTGTGGGATGTTCAAAGCTTGAGAATCTTTTTCTAGCCTAACCCTGCTTTCAATTTCTCCACATATTTATCCCTGACCTGTCTGGTCTTCCTTACACTTCATGATGTTTTCTCCCCAATATTCTCTTGACAAACCACAGAGACTGTCACAAAACAGCTGTATTTGTATACTGAGATTAAATGACACACAGGTGAACTCTATTTAGTCATGAAGTCAACTTTGATCAGTCATCATGGGAGTCTGTTCTCCTGTAACAGTCTACAGCTTGACAGCACGTGAACCAGCAGTCACCAACCCAAAGTCACCAGTCTCTCAGATCGGCCATCCTCGCCCCATACATGGTCAGCATCAAATTTCTGCAGGCCCAATCGGGACGGTTCTTCAGGGTACCGCATTGTCCCGCTTATGCGGTCCCGTTCCCGTTTCCCTGGCTGTGAGGGCAGTCCCGAAGCAAGTGACCAGGTTTCCCACAACCCCAGCAGGCTCGGGGTCGGCTCCAGTCTCTGAGGGCGGGCCTTGGAATCCCGGTTATTTCTCAAGCCACAGCTCTCACTAGTTGAGTCAGTTCTTCTGCCCATGCAGGCCCCTTAGCGTCAGGCTCTGATACACTTGCAGCCCTTACCTTTGGAGAGGCCTCAGGATCCGCTCCGGATGGGTGTGTGCACAGCATCTCTCTCTCTCTGTGGCCAGCTCCAGAGCCTCCTGCAGAGACTTGGGATGTGCTAGTTGGGTTTGAACACGAAGGTCAACTAGTCTTGCGCCTGCATAAAGTGGTCCTGGGCTAACTCTGCCTGAATGGCTGGGGGCATGTGAGCATAGATCTGGTGGGGAAAGGCGTTTAAAGAGACGGGAAATGGATCGATGAACAGAAGGGCAGTAGACGGGGGTACAGTGTTAAGAACAATTTTTATTAAAATTATTCTAAAAACAAAATAAGAAGGATTTATCAAAACAACATTCACACCAAAAATAATTGACCAATAAATAATAAAAAAAGGTTCAGTCTGCTGAGGACATGATTAAAAAAAAAAAAAAAAAAACACGCATTAGCCACAGTAAGGCAACTTGCCGGAGAGGCAGGGCTTCAGCATTGCTGGCTGACCAGGCAAACTCACGCCTTTCACCTGGAAGGGCGAGATCGCGACGCGCTCAAAAGGGGCTGGATTTATTGGAGACAGTCTGTGCGGTTATCTGAAGCTAAAAGGAAACAAAAACCAATAGCAATCTACAGCTCTAATACCAGCTAACCATCACCTGATTACAGGTTGTCACCGCTACCTTACCTGTGAGGCCACCCGGAAGTGCGCAAACAGGAAGTGGGCAGTTTCAGTGGGCAAACGATGCCATGATGGCCAGTGGGGGCCTTGGCCCTTTTATAGCACCCCAAGAGGTCACTGCCTGCAGTTATTTAATTCCACGCACCTGAGTTAATTAATCCTGCTACACAAGCATCCCAGCTGGATTTCATTCGGAGTTTGGTGAGAGGTGGAGTCACACCCAGATGGAGATCAGGCACCGTGACATTTGCTCTGGAGGAGAGACATAAAGGAGACTGCCCTCCTGTTTGGAGGTAATACTGAGTTAAGTTTTTAGTTTCTGAACCGTGAAAGCAGAAATAGCTTATTTTTGTCTTGTGGCGCCACCTTGTGGCCAATCAAAGCAGAATTTCAAAGATTTCAATGTTTTAAAACGTAATCTTTCCAGAAAAGTTAAGCTTAGGATTTAATGTTCATTTCGTTTTGATTTTACACAATAATAGACTTTTTACTTTCAATAAAATGCAACATCTTCATTTCAACATAAGAAGGCAGTTTATTACATCCATCATTAAAAGTTTCTCCCAAAGATCTTTCTTTATGTTGAGCTTTTTTGCTGAAATGTCTTCAAATTAGATTTTTTTTTAAATTAACCTTGATGCTCATATTTCTACTTCAAGCCGCACTTGTGGGTTTGATAAGAGATATTGTTTTTAAAGAAAACTTCTCTTAAATCTCAAAAACTGCACAGTAAGAAGAAAACTTTTTCTGCTTCATTGCAGCATTTTAAGAATTTTTTCCACAATCCTTTGGTAAAAACTGTGACCCTAAAATATCAATTTTTATTTATAAATAAATTTCAGATCACCTAAAGGAAGAATCTTGCTAAACAATAAAACATGTTTTTAAACCTGATACCAACTTTCAATCCCATTAATTAAAATACTTTTATAACATAACATTTCAAAGGGCAGATGAACAATATAACTGTTATCAAAAGACATGAACAAGCACACTAGGAAATTATTTTGAATAAAAATAAAAATGTCCACAATAAGGATAATGGTCAAATGATGACCATATTTTGATGCAAGACAATATTCAATTCTGTAGGACTTTATTACAGCTGGATGGAGAAAATGAGGGCTAAAGGGATCAAAAAGATACCGGGGAAAAACAGCAACTACAGTAAAGAGAACAGTTTATCGTCTCTACAAGATTATTCCATCATTTTTTAAGTTTAGATTGAAAAATAGAAACAAGGAACGATGTAAAAGGATGAAGACCTCGAGATGTTGGAAGGACGGGAAATAATCCCTTCAAATTAAAATGATTTTTCAGAATAAAGTTTAAAAACGCTGCAAAAGAGACAAATCCTCCACTTTGAATCACTTTCACTGTTTTAACTTTAAAAAAGAAAAATCTAGAGACAGATTAGTAAGTAAATTATTTATGAAACAAATTCAGCCTTTTTAAACTATGTTCATCTTTAAAATAAAAGAATTCGGCAAAAATCAATAAAATAAAAGGTAAAAAAATAGAATAAAAAAGTCACAGAAAACACAACAAATAATTCACAGATCTGAGTTAGGAAAAATAATTCCTTCTGTTGTAAGAGAATAAGGACTTCCAGTGTCTCCTTATGGCTTCACAAATGTAAATAAACGAAAAACAAACAAACAAAACCAGTAGATCATCAGCATAAAAAGAGACCGTCGCTGTTCTTCATCGGCAAAACTTTAAACCTAAAGTCAAACTTGGATGTTTTATCAAATGCTTTGGTCTTCAATCTCTGCCTGAGTTAGCCTGAGGCTCTTCAAACATCACTTCAAATACTTTTTTTATTTTTTTACAGAATTATAAGAAAGGACAGGAGCAGCGGAAGTGAGCCACGCTCAAGCAGAAGATTTCACAGGAAGTGATGCTGATAAAGTGGAAAACTAGGAGTTTCTTAGACTTCAGTGATGCTGCTCCTCAACGTCCACCTGAGTGAGAATAGCTTCTGCTCAGGAATGTTTCTTGTTTCCATGTTTCTTCTCCAACATTTTGTGCTGACCAGCTTCTTTGGGTAAAAGTATCTGAGTGGGAGGACTCTCCGACCTGCGCTTCCCCTCACCACATGAAGCGCTGCGTGTCCGCGCTGTCTGGCCAGTGGAATGTCTTCGCGATGAAGATGTAGATGGTGGCAGCGTTCATCGCTGTGTACAGGAGGAACTCCACAGCAAGGCGGGGCATGGACGGGAGTGGCATGTGCAGGCGGTACATCAGATATGGAACGATGAAGTACCTGAACTCCAAAAGCTTTTGAGGGACGGTGGACGCCAGGAGGCAGCTTAGGAAAGCCAGAGTCCAGTACAGCGAGCGCGATTTGAATGAGTCCAGGAAATTCCAGCCGGCAAAGATGTATGCCGGAACCAGGAGGAAGCGGATCGGCTCGTGTCTCCGGAAGAGGTTCTTCCAAACATAGAAAGGGTAATGCCGGTTGTCTGCCAGGAGATACTTGTGAACATGAGTGAACTTCCACACCAGTAGCAAGGAGACGCAGGTGACGAAGAGGAAGAGGAGCGGCTGCTTCCTCAGAGCCTGCAGGAAACGGAGGACGCGCTGGTAACACAGCGAGACAGGGAAAGACAGGAGGAGGGAGAAGCAGAAGAAATAGAACATCTGGGGGAAGTTGAGGCAGGCCTCGTGATTTGTGCGGTCGCCGACCACGATCCCATCGTTCCACACCACAAACGCCAGGAAACCTCCGGCAACTACGGCGTATGGCCAGGCCGCCAGCAGCACTGCCCTAACGTGACCAAGTGAGGTGAAAAACTCAGCCAAGAAAAGCAGTACTTTCTTTATGCCGCCAAGTGACAGCGGCACCTGGGAAGGAAGAGACTTTTCCTCCTTCTTTTTGGTATGCTCCACCCTCCAGGCATCGTCCATTTTGGCGGCCACCAGGGTCCCAGCGCAAAAGGCCACCCAGATGATATTGGTCTGGCGAAAGAGAACGGAGCAGACACCAAGGAGTGCTGCGGCTTTGTGGCACCCATAGAGCGTCATGAGGTAGGTGAAGAGGATGAAGAAAGTAGATCCGGCATCTGTGTAGAACAGGAAGTTGAAGAAGTACAGCACAGGGAAGGTGGACAATGACAACGCAGACAGCATGCGGCGCGTCGCTGTTCGGGTCTAGAAGAAAAACAACATTAGAGAACGAACTCAAACCCTGGTTACCGCCACAGTCAAGCTTTACCTTCTCCCGGGGGTGGAGCTTGCAGAGCAGCAGGTAGATCAGGTACAGGTTGCCACAGCTGAAGAGCAGGTTGATGAATCGAAGCATGGCGGTGGAGCAAACTACGTTGCCTGTAAGATCAGCGAGCCACACCACAGGCTTGATGACACCCACAGAGGCCAGGTAGAGACCCGGTGGGGTGGTGATCATTGGATCCCACTGTTCAAAGCGCAGTAGAGGGATGTTACAATGAAAGTTGTTGCTATGACAACACTCAGGTCAACAGAGCATCTTATGGACAATACTGAAAGATAGATTACTTTTTGGTTTCAAATCTGTTTTTGTTTGGTTCCACCGCCATTACAAAATAAAGTGTAACAACATATTTTTTTTTATTAAACTTCATTGAAATTACAAAAAAAAAAAGTAGAGCAATGAGCAGCTACCCGCTGTTGCCCTTGCTGTCCCCTTGTAACCCACCCTCCTTGGCTGAGCAGCTGCTACATACCCCTCACTCTTACCAGGGGCAAGGGGGGAGAGTTAAAAACCACTCTATTTAGTTTGTATTATCTCCATAGCAACCATTTTGTTTTTTGGTTGCCTGGGGGTGATGTACAGGTCTATGTAATTTTTAGAAGAATTGGCAAAAGTAAACTTTTGGACTTCCTTGTAACTGAGGTTTTTTTTTTTTGACCACATATGGCTTGCAGCACTTCTGACCATATTGTTGTCGCAATTCTTTCTTACTGGATTTTTGAGAAAAAGTTTGCACCTGCCACATACTTAAAGACTCACCAAATTTACACGCAACTAGTACCCGGTGAAAATTTATTTTTGACATTGTGTCTGCCCCCCCATGACATCACAGCAGGAAAAACTTTCCAAAAAAATGAAAAGGGCCAAAATATATCTATATTTAAAAATCCACTAACGAAACCAAAACACAGGTTTCAGCGATGTCCACAAGAAGTTTTGAAATTATGTGATGGTCACAGGACCTACAGCTTGGCAATTATTTTGTGGCACAGTATGGATAACATTTTTTATTCAATTGGTCTTCACAAAATTTCAGACACACCACCAGGTTCAGGCCATAGTTTCATTGACCTTTGACCTCAAGAAGGGACCGCCATCTTGATTTAAAATAAATAAATAAGTAAAAAATAATTCACCTTCAGCACCCACTGCAAATTTAAATTCCTAGGGATTTGGATCCATCATCTGCTAACTCCTCGAGCATCATTGGAAAACTACTTCGTGAAAAATGTTGGCTTTAGTAATTGAAAAATTTGAATGCTGTTAGCATGGCGTGCTCACAAAAGTGGCCTTTCCCTGTTGCTCGCACATTTTTTACCAGAATATTGTGAGAATGTATTCCATGAATTGTTGGCTCAAACTAAAGAAAACAATATGACATACTAGGAACTGATTAGGAATGCGGGTGTGGTTAACAGCAACAGCTCTGTTGCCAAGGAAATCCAAAATGTACTTTTGAAGATTCTTCTAAAAAATTACATAAATCTGTTTGAAACACTCAGCTGACCAAAAATCAAAATGGTGGCTATGGAGATAAAACAAACCGAGAAGCCGCCATTTTAAAGATGTTTTTAAAGAGTGAGATGCGGGTAGCAGCCACTCAGAGCGGGTGGTAAAGTCAGGAGAGGCTTTAACTTTGTTCCTTTTCACAAATGTCCTTAAAAACCTGGCAAAGAACATTATTGAAAAAAATGTGTGTTTTGACTGTGACATTAGACATTAATGAAATAAAATTCTATTTTCTCAATTGCTTTTTCCTATAAAAAAAAGGGTAAAAGGCAAACTACAAAGGGATGACAGAATCTTTAGTATTTTAGGTAATTTTTCAATACATTTTTAATCAAATATCACAAATATAAATTCATAGAATGGAATTGAATATAAGTTTACTACAGACTTGAGGACCAAATGTCAACACCATAAAAAAACACTTGACAAACAGAATTCTAATATAAATAAAACACAAATGTTACATTTTATAACGTAAAAGTTTAAAATAGATTTAGATATTTCACAATTAAAGAAGTTGATTTATTTTTTGTGTTATCCGTTTTTTTCTAAAGTAGTTCGTGTGGAAAGTGTTGCACTAATGCACCTCTTTGTTCGCCATAGAGATTAAAACTCTACAATCTGCCTCTTCTGTACATGACAGCAGCCTCATCTCTGACTAACCTTAATCCCCATTGAAGGATCACCCTCCTCCCTTCATAAAACCAACAAACACAGTCCTTTTACCTCGCTGAATTTTCCCTGGCAGTACTTCTGGGCTTGTGGAACATGAAAGATCTCGTCCATGTATGGCTCCCTCTGCTCTCTGGTGACTTTGGAGAAGATCAGACATGATACCAAGAAGTTGGTGCTGCACAGAGCAGCAAACACGTAGCCTTCAAACTTCTCCATTTCCGACTCGAAAACCACTACGAGCACACAAGCTGATAAAGTCGAGTATCGTTATATGATTTAGAACTAACGTAACTGATTAATTTAGAAGGAAAATTAGATAAAATTCTCCCAGAAGGGTAAACGGAATAGCTACTCGGTCGACAGCTTGATGTCCGTCGCTGAAACACGTTTGGTGTGCTCAGATAAATAGTTCCCCCAGTAAAAATGTGTTAAAAAATTTTTTTTTTTTACTTTTTATAAAACAAAAAATTAAAAGAAAATAAAGACCTAAATATATATGGATATTATATAGATTCACAAAATAATTTAAAAAAACAAGTTCAATCAGCGTACGGGACAAAAAAATAGCGAGTTGGGAATTTCTTTCTAAGCGGTGTAACACCGTAATGGTTCCGCCGTCTTCTCATAAAGCTCCATGCTGGGTGTTTACAGACGTTTATGTGTTTTTCGAACTTCTTAGCTTTTAAATAAACAACGACATGCATTTCACACAAAAGCTAGAGCTATTTCCAGAGCAGCGCGTGACTCAACTGTTTTTTAGAGAGGTAAAAAACGCGGCAGAATTAAAACAGAGCGCCGTGGAGGGGAAAATGAACGCCGCTCTCATCAACCCGACCATGGTGAGCGTAGACAAACAGTACAAAGACGCTCCTTTCACGCTGTGGTTTGATGCATTCTGCTTCCGTTTGCAGTTAGTGAGTCCTTTCCAAGCGCTGCTGGCTGCAAATAAAGCAGTTCATTTACAAACCATTGGGAAAATGAAGACGAGAAGTTTGAATTCTGAGATTATCTTCAACCTTTCACCGACTAATAATGTAAGTGACAGAAAGCAACTTCATTATTGAAGAAACAAAAATGGATTGATAGATGATGTGAAAAAATAAGGTCTCTAGATAATAGACAAGAATTCCTTCATTGTACTGTGAAGGAAATGTGATCTACTAATCTAAGGAAAATGTTTCATTCAACAATCAAACATTTTGCAAAAAACATCTAAAAAAGTATCATGTAAAATAAACTAATACTTTGTGTGCTAGTACTTTATGTAGTAATATGAAGGAAAGATGATTTACTTATTAGAAGAAACAGGTTTAATTAAAAATTTTAATTATTTTACATTATGTCACTTTTTGTCATTGTATGAGACTTCTGAAATGAATTACTCTGAAACTAATTAGTAAAATAATTTTCAGTGGAAGTACTCTATGAAATAACAAGTAGTACAACTAAGGAATTATGGTCTACAGATTTGAGAAACAAGTTTTATTCAAAGATCAAGCATTTTGAAATAAATATCTAAAGGACTATAAAATAACCTAATACTTAGTGTGGTAGTAATCTATAAACTACAGAGTAGTACTATGAAGGATAGTACTCTATAAGTACTGAGTAGTGCCAGATAGGAAAGATGCTCAACTAATTGAAGGAGCGGGTTTAATTCAAAGTTAACTCTGTTAAGTGATATCAGTTTTTCTTATTGTATGTGACTTCAGAAATACATTATTCTGAAACAAATTAGTAAAATAACTTCGTATTTTCAGTGGTAGTACTTTTTAAAAATCTAAGACGCACTATGTAGGAAAGGCAATCTACTAAATTAAGGAATAGGTTTTATTCAAAGATCAAGCTAGTTTTAATACATATCTCAAGAAATATAAAGTAAAATAATCTAGTACTTTGTGTGATAGTACTCTATAAAGTACTGAGTAGTACTGTGAAGGAAAGTAGATCTACTAATTGAAAGAACAGGTTTAATTCAAATTTAAAGTATTTTAAATGATTTCAGTTTTTGTCATTGTTTGAGACTTCAAAAATGAATTACTCTAAAACTAGTAAGTAAAATAACTTCATCTTTTCAGTGGTAGTACTCTATGAAATACCAAGTAGTATTATGAAGAAATATTGATCTGCTGAATATAAGAAGCAGTTTATATTTAAAAAATCAAGCACTTTGTAAAAAAAAACATTTAAAAACCTATACAGTAGAATAAACAAATACTTTGTGTGACAGTAGTCTGAAGTTCTAAGTAGTACCACAAACGAAAAATGACCTCCCACGTCGTTCCACAAATTAGGGGATTTTGTTCAGCAGAGTCAAAGTACTAATTTATGTCAATTTTACTCAAATGAGAATTCACTAAGGAATCACTCTAAAACTATACAGTAAAGTAACTTCATATTTTCCATGATAGTACTCTATGAAGTTTTAATAGTTCTCTGAAGGAGTAGTGATCTACTAATTGAAGGATCAGGTTTTATTTAAAGTCAAAGTCTGCTAAGTTATGACACTTTTTGTCAACTTATGAGACTTATGAGTAAATAGTAATCTGGAACTAAACTTCTAAAAACATGAATACTTTGTGCAGTAGTACTAAGTAGTACTATGAAGGAATAAAGATCTACTAATTGAAGAACCAGGTTTAATTCAAAGTTACATTTTGTTTGTGATATAGATATTACTAGCGGATTACTCGGAAACTATACAGCAAAATACCTAAATACTTAGTGTGGTACTACTTTATGATGTATTTAGTAGTAATGGAACCTAACTTGATCACTGTTATATTATAGAGGACTCAATATTGTTGTTTAAATGTAATTCTTTATCTTACAGTGTTTTCCATTACTCCTGCATTACTTAAGTATTTAAAACCCACTGAAGCAAATCGCAACAATATAAAGTCACAAAGTATTTCATGTTTAGATGATGGATATGTGGTTTATTAATGATTCCTTATGATACCGTTTTTTTTTTTTTTTGCTAAAATGAAATCACAGGAAACACATCTGGAGCCCCAATTGTCTCGCTGTATCTCATTAAAATATTTACATGGATCTTTTTTTCACCTGCAGATTTCAGAGGCCTTTAAACGCTTCGGGATCTCAGATCAGGATCAGTCTCTTCTTGTGGTCGTAGTTCACAACAAAGATGACTCTGAGTTCTTGTCGAACATCACGAGTAGGGTGGATGGGCAGCAGGTCCCGGTGGAAGAATTTTCCTCGTTTTCGGATCCTGCAAAGATCAGAAAGGTTTTCCTATGTCAGCGATGTTTTTTTGTGACACATTCTCTGTTGTTTTTTGTGGAAATTATACCAAGCTCCCATCAGAACACTTCAACACTCTAAATTGTGACTGAAAATTCCAGTGTTTGGAGTTTGAAAAGTGTTACACTGCTGTTGTTTTCAACATTTCAGCACACTTGTGTGCCTCTGCTAAAATACAGCAAAGCTAAACTGAAGCACACTTCTTTGTTAAGTAAGAACAATTCTGGAAAGTATTTCCATTCATATTTTTGCCCTGATTTTATTTTCTTTCAAAA
Organism: Adrianichthys oophorus; assembly: GCA_036245035.1. Lineage (NCBI taxonomy): Eukaryota > Metazoa > Chordata > Actinopteri > Beloniformes > Adrianichthyidae > Adrianichthys > Adrianichthys oophorus. The sequence goes on from BSAI01000131.1 coordinate 1,281,314, forward strand.
TGAAAAATACATGAAGTCGCACAGAGGTAATAGGTCAGAATGTAATCACTGCCAAATTCATGAATCACTATTTTTATATACAAAAAAAAAGGATCTAAACCGATGAAAACTTCGGTTAAAAAAATACGATTTTTTAATTCTAAAATGTAACAAGTTGCTGAAAAAAAACCTAACTTGTTTATAAAAGTAAAATCAATCCATGTATCAATAACAAATTATGTTGGTGAAAATCAGTTCCAATTTTTTTTCACGTCATCCCTAGTGGTGCAACTAATAATAATAAATACAGATAAATAATTCTGTTTTCAAATTATACAAAATAGAAAATGCTTTTTGCAACATGAACTCTCAAACACGGAGGAGGGATCATCATGGTTTTTGTAGGGTTGGTTACTTGTACAGAATTGCAGATGAAATTCATAAGCTCAAACTACAAAAGAACCTTTTGATGAAGAAAAAGAAAGGTTCTCCAAAACATGGAGCCTTCAACGCCACTTCCAGATTTAAATTCCATGAAAGTTGTTTATGATGAACTGCAGAGAAGTTTCTCCAAAGCAAATAATAAAGTGTTCTTGGCTAATATATATCTGGGCACTTTTTTTTTAGTTAAACAATGTGGAAATGGACTGCCTGGTTTTTGTTTTCACCTCTTTGTACTTCCATATGTTTATTTCAAAGTAAAACCCTTTTTTTATTGGAGTGTTTAAAAACCCATTCTTTTTCCTCTTTTGATCTCTAGTAAAAGTGTCCCTAACGGTCATTTAATTATAAATATGCAATTTTCAACCAGAACAAACAAAGCTGTATTGTTGTCTAGGACCTTTTTTGCAGAGCAGCATGAGCTCTTTAGAAATTCAAATGTGAGTCATGGTTGGTGCCGTTGGTGCAGAGCAATCCCACCCCACTTTCCCCTCCTTACTCTCCTTGCTGCTGAAAGCTCTCTGTTTACACGCTCTCACGATCATGAGAAAAATGCTACAAGAACATGTTCAAAACACCTTTTTCATCAGAATGGGTCTTTAGCTTTAATATTTTTAAAGCTATTTTAGTTCCTTATACACTAAAATTTGCCTTTAAATCATTTTCAGTTGATTTTTCTGCTTCTGTGGACTTCTTCCATAAATGTTGTCTGCTCGCACTTTGTTTTTGTAACCTGTGTTTTTTGTGTTCTGTCCCACACAGCTGTATAAAGTTGGTCCTCAGGAGGAGAAGTGTGGCAGTTTACTGGATGCTGTCGTCTGCAGAATGGCCACTAAAGATGTCATGTAGATCCTAAAGGACAGAAGAGCAGAACATTACTTTTATTTTTGCCAGATGAGTTGCCAAGTCTGGTATTTACCTTTTTTTATTGTTTTTTTTGTCCGGTATGTCTGTAATAAACAGTTTTTTTAAAAGTTATTCTAAGAAGTCTCACAAAATATCATTTATGTAATTTGTAAGCTGAATAACTTCTTCAGATCTTTAGCTTTACAGCACTTTTCAAATGATTATGCAAATGATAATTTTCTATAAGAAGATAGCAAAGCGTTTTCAGATGCCAGTATCCTCTGTTCGGAATGTCATTAAGAAATGGCAGTCAACAGGAACACTGGAAGTTAAAGCAAGATCTGGAAGACCAAAAAAAATCTAGACACAGCAGCTCGCAGGATTGTGAGAAAAGCAAGTCAAAACTCATGTTTGACTGAACCATCCCTCCAGAAAGATCTGCAGACTCTGGAGTTGTGGTTCACTGATCTACTGTCAAGAGATACTTTAACAAATATGGTCTCCATGGAAGAGTCATCAGAAGAAAACCTCTTCAACATCCTCACCACAAAAATCAACATGAACACAAATGAACATCTAAACAAGTCTGATGCTTTTTGGAAACAAGTTCTGAGGACCGACGAGGTTCAAATGGAACTTTTTGGCTGCAATGAGCAAATATACTTTTGGAGAAGAAAGGATACAGAGTTTAATGAAAAGAACCTCTGTCCAACTGTTAAGCATGGAGGTGGAGCAATCATGCTTTGGGCTCACTTTGCAGCTCAATTTGCATAACAAAAGATCCAAAACATTTCGTAGCAAATAATAATAAACCATTTCTCTTTAAGATGTATTCACTCCCACATCTGCTGCACTGTCACAAAAGGTCTCAACAAAAAAGGTTTCAACCAGACTCCATCAGCGTACTAAAAAATAAGGCCGGTCAGTCAGAAAGCAACACATTTAAACACTTTAATTTTGAAAAGTAACACACTTTTCAGTCTAAAACAAAACCTTTAAGGACTGGACGTGACAAATATTCAAAGTTATTAATTATAGCGCCACCTGTCTAATCTATATTTTTGTAGGGATGAAAAAAGCATGCCCTCTGTCAGTTTGGCTTTTGAAATCAACACAATTCTAAATTTATCGAAAAGTTAACAGTGTCTTATTGACAACATTACGTCAAAATCGACATGTTTCACTGCAGCACAACTTTAGAACATATACAAATAGAAACATTTCAAATGTATTGTCAAGCACGGTGGTGGGGGTGTCATGATGAGAGGTTGTTTTGCCGCAGCAGTAGACTACAAATCCAGTTAACAACTCAGACCAGTGAAGCACCGCAACAAATCTCAGATGCTTCCTCGTTGGCACCTGTAATGTCTAAATCAGTCACAAGCTGTCTTTGAAAATAAAAAGTATGATCAGTTTAATGTTCAAAATTTACAGAAATAAAAATAAGCATGATTGCTGTGTTTCAGATTATAATTTATTGCTATGAATTCAATTAATATTTACCTTATGATTCTCATTTGCTCTGACATGCACTCTGAGCTGTAAGGTCTTATATAGACAGGTGTGTGGCTTTCTTAATCAAGCCCAATCAGTAAAATCAAACCCAGCTGGACTCAAATGAAGGTGTAGAACCATCTCAAGGATGGTCAGAAGAAATGGACAGCACCTGAGTTCAATCTATGAGTGTCACAGCAAAGGGTCTGAATACTTATGACCATGTGATATTTCAGTTTTTCTTTTATAATAAATCTGCAAAAATGCCCCAAAATTCTGTGTTTTTGTCAATATGGGGTGCTGTGTTTACATTAATGAGGAAAAAAAAACAACATAAATGATTTTAGCAAATGACTGCAATATAACAGAGTGAAAAATGTAAGGGGGTCTGAATACTTTCCGTACCCACTCTGTTGTAACTTATTTTTGCGTCATTTTTCACACTGTTGTCTTAATTTAAATGAAGCCAGGTTATGTCTTGAACCATGTTCATACCTTGCACAAGATTATTGTTTTAAAAACAGTTTTTAATTTAGTTTTATGTTATTTATGCACCTTTGTTTAACCAGTCCTATTAAGTCCTATTAAGACTAAAAATCTCTTTGTCAAATGAGCTCTGTTAAATGAAAGACCAGACGACACTGTTTGTGAGAAGCTGGTTTTTCCCTAAGAATTTGTATATGAGTGGAAAAATAGTACAGTAACGAGCAGTGAATTACTTTTTCAAATTGGTAATGAGTAATTTAATTACAATTTTGATCCAGTAACTAAGTAATTAATTACTTTTTTAGAAAAAACTCACCCATAATTAGTGTTGATTTCTGAGTTTTATGTCTTAATGAAATGATTATGCTACACACAGGCATGGTAGTGAAGGAGTTATGGTATGAGTTTTAGCAGCTGAAAAACTGAAGTCAAAATATTCCATAATGCACAGCAATAAAGAGTTTACAAAAAAAATGTCACCACAGACACTTAATATCTAGTGTCGAGCACAGCGAAGGGGGTGTCATGGTATGGGTTTGTTTGGATGCTGAACAACTACAGCCATAAACTTCTGTTTATATTATTGTATTGTGGAAAAGGATTCACAGTAAGAGACACAACATGGCAAAAAAAGTCTCACAATGTTTGGCAAACACTTAAACTTTCATGTTTTCCTCAATCTATTAGAAATCATAGAAATTGTTTTTATTGATTTCATGTTAAACTGATTAAAATGAGGAAACAGAAAGGCTACACCAGATTTCTGAAAAATCACATTCCGTCTTTTATCCGGGAAAGTTGAGGAGTTCGTCTTTTCCGATGTTCCCTCCGCTGAGGATGCAGACGACCCTCTTCCCCTCAAGGTCAGGAATCTTGTCATTGACAACGGCTGCAAAAGCGGCAGTGCCCGACGGCTCCACCACAAGCCCAGCTTTGTAGAGGGTAGAGACGGCTTCTTTGATTTCCCCATCGCTCACCAGGACGATCCTTTCCACGAAGCGCCGGCACAGCTCATAAGGCAGCCAGCCTGGAAAGCAATGAAGCAGAAAATATTCAAATGAGAAGTGAGAAGAACTGGCTTGAGTGACAGTGTGTGTGTGATTGTGCATGTGGGTGTATGAGGGTATTTGTGTGTGTGAGAGTGTGCATGTATGTGTGCAACAAACTGGCAACTTGGATGGATGGATAAATGGATGGATGGATGGATGAACGGATGGATGGATG
>BSAI01000131.1:1295783-1321962 GCA_036245035.1 Adrianichthys oophorus
GACCTGATGTAGGAACTCGCTCCACCTCTGCTCCAAAACTCTGAGGGAAATCAATCAGTAAGAAAGTTCAGACAGTGACTTTGCTATCATGAAATGTAGTCCTGTTTGATGACAGTTGACCTCTGACCTTGATGAGGATGGACCTGGATTCCGGGGCGGTTTCAGGCATCACCACCTTTCCCTTTAAGCCATAGTGTTTTAAAGCATACGCAAAAGATTTCCCATAATTCCCCGCAGACATGGTGACAAAGTGTCCAGCCCTTGGTCTCCTGGCAAACTGGTTGGCGACGCCTCGGATCTTAAAAGAGCCTGTTGGCCAGAAATCGTCAGATAATCAGTGACAGTGCGGGTCCAGGCAGGTCACGGAGCCGCCTACGTACCGGTTCTCTGCAGGTTCTCCAGTTTGATGTGCATGTCGCAGCTGACGCTCAGGGGTAAAGTGGTTTGAGACCAGCTAATCATGGGGGTTTTGATGACCCCCAGAGGACTGGCTCTCACTGTCTCTCTGGCTTGTCCCAGGAGATCCAGGGTGACCACATCCACATATACCCCACCCATCTGAACCTGAGCAAGACCAGAATAAGAACAAATTCAAAAACATGTCAAATTTTACTGTGAAAAGAGTAACTTCAAGACACCACGCTAGAACATTTATTCAGATTATTTATTAAAGCATTAAGACAGAAAAGTCAAAGTCAGAAAAGTTTAAAATCAAGAGAAAAAGACAAAAAAAAAAGGTCTCAGTCTGATTCAGTTCAGATTATTCCAGTAAGGTCAAATTGTTACATCCTAATTTAATATTTGTTTTTTAAATGAACCATCAAAAATCCCTCTGGAATTTTTCGTATGATCCTTCATAATGAGGAAACAATATGTATTTGACTGGAAATGGATGAAACAACCAGCAAAACCAAACTCAGATATGGGGATTTCCTGCTCCGACAGGTTTGGGCCTGAGCTGACATTAAAGTGTTACGCCTTGCCCTTTTTTTTTTTTTTTTTTTTAAATATATGCATATCAAAAAAAGGGTGTGACTATACAACCAAACACATGTAATCTGTTTTATATTAAATTATTTTTGTGCCAAATCTGTTCTGACAGATAATACAACTTAATCTAACCACTCTATCTTTCCTAGATTTTACAGTTGCATTCTTAGACAAAAAAAGTAATCTTCCTATTAAAACTTCATAAGAAATGTATCCATTCATTTAACACTGGATTCTGTGGTTTTAGCCACTTTCTCGTTGTTTTTTTTTTTTTTTTTGGACAGCAAAAGACAAAAAACTAAAACTGTGAAATGCATTATTGTCTAAAGGCTCATACATGCAGGTCAACGTGCAAACACTTTCTATTTTAGATGACATATTTGCAATACTGCTAAATAAATTACAACTAATAATAATAATAAACCTGAATGTTGTTTAAAGCAGACTCACACATAAAGTTTTTACCTTTATTTTCTGCAAACGCCTGCTCCGAAACAATCAGTGTTTCGATGTTTGCGGTTCTCGTCATAGCAATGGTTCCGTCCTAATTCGTGTTCCTAGCCGAACGCATTTGTGACCCGTACTTTAAACATGGCGGAATCCAAAAAGTAGCTTCGAAATGTCGACGTTTTGTAAGACATAAAACGTGCAGATCGAAGGTTGTTTTGGGAGGCGGACAGCATGGGCTTGCTCCGACACGTCGTGTGCGCCATGTCCGGTGGGGTTGACAGCTCTGTGGCGGCGCTGCTGCTCAAGAAAAGAGGTAAAGAAAAGTAAAAAAAACAAAAAAAAATTCCCACAATACACTTCGTCTATTTAAAAATATGTTTTAAAAGACAGCACTGAAGATAAAATAACGGATTTTGTATTGATTTAAGGCTATAACGTAACGGGGGTGTTCATGAGGAACTGGGACTCTCTGGACGAAAGGGGGGTCTGCAGCACAGAGAGGGACTGTGAGGACGCCCTCAGAGCGTGCCAGATACTGGACATCCCCTTCCATCAGGTCTGCTATGTCAAAGAGTACTGGCACGAGGTCTTCAGGTAAAACGTGGAACCATGAAGTAAAAGAAATCCTCCTTCAGAGACCCACTCCAATGAAAGGGTGTTTTTGTTTGTTTTTTTTTATGATGGAAGGTATATATAAAGAATATTAATTAAAAAAATATATTTCTGAATATTTCTTTATTCAAATCCTTGTGAATCAGGAGCACATCAAAAATGCTGATTGATTTAAAAAAGCTTACTTGTAAGGTAGAAATTATGCTGGGCAGGTCAGAAGCTCCCTGCATAGACTGTAAATAGAGATGGACAGAGCTGGCTGTGACGTTTTTTAACTATTTTAAACGACAATGCAATTATGAACAAATCCAAACAGACGCACAAGGGATGTGAGCAGAAAATAAAGCATTATAGTGCTATCTTTATCGTTAATCGTTCTCCCTAATCATAAACTGGTGTATTGCTCTCATAACACATTGAATGCATTATACCTAAGGATTTAGAAAAGGAGTTTGACATTTTCTGGTTATTAGCATGGGATTATGGGAATGTACCTTAGTTACTTTATAGAGATTTAACCCCCGATTATAGTTTAGCTTCACCATGCTATTATTGTTTTACTTAATTTAGTTTCATTTGGAAAAGCACTCAAGCTTTGCTACAATAAGATGTGTTTTCTTGTAAAATTAGTTTGCAGCCTTTGAGGAAAGTAAAAAGTAATGAACGATTTTTAAAATCAATTGTAAAATGTGATTTGAATATTTAGAAATGCTTAATTTTTTTGTGTCTCCACATGATTTCTTATTGTAATACTTTTAACCAGATTGGACAATAACAATCGGAAATAATTTGAAATAAACTGGATTTTTAGTTTATTTGTTAAAGGTTCCAGTTAGAAAAGTATTTGGGGTTTTTATTTGGAATATTGCCCTTCGCCAATAGTTGCTGGGACAGGCTCCAGCAACCCATGACCTCTAAGGAGATTCAGCAAGTTGGATTTGGAACAACACAAATACAGAAGTGTTAGACTCTACATTAAGATGTTCAAACTGTTACTACTTGGGATTTCTTTCACCAGCTGCATTTTTCAGTTCCATTCTTGTCTGTACTTGTGATCCTATCAGTGATGTCAAATGAAATATTTAGCTATTTGTAATCTTTGTATAAATTACAGGCATCAGTAAATCATATTTCTAAGCTAATTACTTATGATTTATTTATGTTTTTATGGTAGCTTATGGTACCATAAGCTTATAAGCTACCATAAAAAGCACATGCAAGTGTAAATCTCTAAAAGGGACAAATTCACCTGGAAATCCAAAGTGAAGTAAACAGTAAATTCAGATTTACTTGTGTCTCACTTTTTTTTTTTTATTCAAACGAAATAATTTTTTTCTTTAAATATTGATATGGTGAAGTACCTTTGTCTGTTTGCAGTTATCTGCTAAAAGAGTATGAGAAAGGCAGAACCCCAAACCCTGACATCCTATGCAACAAACACATCAAATTCAACCATTTTCACAAGTATGCCATCCACACACTGGGTAAGGATTCACAGATGGAGATTTTTTCTGAGTGTTTCACTTGTTTCATGTGAAAGTCATCTGGATTCATTTCTATAAAAATATTTATATATGTTTGTGGATGATGAAAAAAAATTCTGTCCATATTTTTGTTTTAGGTGCGGATGCCATGGCGACAGGTCATTATGCCAGGACGTCGCTAGAGGATGAAGAGGTCTTCCAGCAGTCCCACGTGGCCCCTCCCACCACACTTTTCAGAGATCGATTCCAGATCAAAAACCGTGAGTTTAACCACCTTTAACTTGCCTCTAAAGCTTGTTTATGTCATGCATGTTCCACAGCGTGCTAAACACGACTTCTTGAACATGCATACAGGCCATGGTGTTCACAGTGGACAAGCAGGGAGGGGCTTCTTCCTTTTCTTTTTAGATTGTTTTCAAGCGCATGACCGCCATCAATAGTTGGAAGAGGCTTGTTGAGAAATCGTAAAGCCCTGTGAATCTGGTGAATCTTGCTCCAGGCTTTTACTTTCACAGCTATATTCTAAAATATGAAAGGCTTGGTGTCATAGAATTCCAGACGGGCACAAACTGCAATTATTAATTTCTCCCCCATGATCAATTTTCAAACCAGTGGTACTTCTGTGAATGAAAAGGACGCCATCCATATGTCACTAACAAATCCAAGTCCCTGATTAGTCAAAGGTCAACCTGGTTTAACTTGCAATGCTCGTCTTAAAAATGTGTGTAGCTACGTGTGAACACAAGTCTGGAGTATGGGGTAAGGAAGCTGTCAAAAAGAAACGTATTCATAAAGACAAAGTTACATTTACACAAATTTAGATGTTGTGCACAACTTTGCAGAAAAAATATGAATAAAACCTTTAGTTTTATGTTTGACATGTCTGTTTTGAATACGAATTTCTCCTGTTAAAGCACTGTCAAAAATACGTCACGGGGTCACAGGCATAAACATCGAGTCCCGGAGCATCAATTCATCTGAATGAGCATGATAGAATTAAACTTTTTAGAATGATATTGATCCCCTGGCAGGAAAATTATCTTGATACCGTTGCTCTGCTGGAAAAAAGATATAAACAGCCTGCCACATAAAAGTCCTGCCACTTTTTTTTTCTTGCCAGGCAACATCAGCGGAGCATAAAAACAATGAAACAGGCCCGAAAGTGGTGGCAAAAAAAGAAATGTTCATAAGAGAATGTTACAAGAAAATAAAAACACCCGATCAGGCGGCAGAGGGATTCCTGTCTTTCTCCTGCTGCCGTTCTGCCGTGTCGGTGTTGTGCATAGACACGTTCTCCCTGCCAGAATTTGTTTCCCCAGTCTCAGACATGGTTCTGGCAGGGGGAACGTACCTCGGCACAACACCGGCCAGCGGTGGCATATTAGTGTGGGGGATCCCTGCTTTGCCGGACAGCAACCCGGGACAGGAGGGGCTAAAGTAGGCTAACGGGCATCCGACCGTAACAATAGTTAAAACAATTAGAAACAGAAAGACAGTTGGATATTCTGATCCTACTGACTTTTAAATGATCTTTTTTTGTTTGTTTTTACTGCTGCAACAGTCGGCTGCCCGTTAGCATACTTTAGCTCCAAGTTAGCTTAGCCGTTTTGGTTTTGTTATCCTCTGATTATAAACTAAAATTCCAGCAGACATGTTTTTTTTTTAAACTGAATTAGTGAAGTCGAACGTCTGCTACGTCTTTCTAGGCTGTTTTCCACTTCTGGTTCCAAAACGACCCTCTGCTGCATTGTTTACACCATCGCCTGTTGTAGCCTGAAAACAAAATGCAGCTGGAGATCGCAGTTTTTTTTTTTTAAATCTACTTGTCTACAGAGCTATGGCTATCAAGATAATTTTCTCATTATGAGATCAATAAAATTCCTAAAAGTTCTATTTTAATCTATTTTAATAAATAAACTTTATCACGCATGCGCAGTTGGAAGAATTGATGCTCCGGGACTCGATGTTTATGCCTGTGACGTATTTTTGACAGTACTTTAACAGGAGAAATTCGTTTTCAAGACAAAGAAAAGTCGTATTCAAAACAGACACGTGAAACTAAAACGTAAAACTAAAGGTTGTACTCATTTTTTCTGCAAAGTTGTGCACAAAATATATATTTGTGCACAACTTTTTCCTTATGAATACATTTCTTTTTGACAGCTACCTTACCTCATATTGGAGCCTGAACTGCGTGTTTACATAGTCTTTCCATAGGAAGTGGCCGTATGAATGAGCGTTGTTGAGGGCGGTGAGAATGTAGCATCGTGATTTTCTATTCTGTGACTTGATGTTCTCTGGTGTGACGTGATTCCAAAACCTTCCTCCCCCAGCTGTGAGGCTACATAGAGCGGCCGACCACCTCAAAGACCAGACTTTCTTCTTGAGCCAGATCCCCCAGGATGCTCTGAGACAAACCATGTTCCCACTGGCCGGACTCACCAAAGAGTTTGTGAAAAAGATGGCTGCTGAGGCCGGCCTCCACCACGTCCTGAAGAAGAAGGAGGTGTGTGACACACACAGGTGTTTAAAGGCACTGACAGAAGTTTGCGACTAAATCAGAGACGTTGTTTCAGAGCATGGGCATCTGCTTCATCGGAGAAAGAAACTTTGAGAGCTTCATTCTAGAGGTGCAACGCAAAACTTTACACAACTGTGCTTCCAATCTGTTCGACTGTAAACTTCAAGCCTTTGTTTCCACTTTTAGTACTTGGAGCCGAAACCAGGGAACTTTGTGTCCATTGAGAACGGCGCCATAATGGGATCACACAAAGGTCGGTGTGCATAAAGTCTCAAACACTACGGAACCATTTTTATTTGTTTTTTAGAAACCATATATGGTTCTCGATTTGAGAACGGTAGTTTGCCCTCTGAGTGGGTGGAGTGCTCCTTGCACAGGTGGAGGAGTTTAAAAATCTTGGGGTCTTGTTCACAAGTGAGGTAAGATCGGAGCGTCAGATGGGCAGGCAGATTGGTGCGGCGTTATGCGGTTACTGTACCGCTCCGTTGTGGTGAAGACAGGGCTGAACAACCAGATACCTAAGCTCTCAATTTACCGGTCATTTTTCTGTTTTTTTAATTTTTATTAAATTTGCAACAATTTCAAAATAACTTTTTCAACATCGTTATTTATGGGATGTTTTTCAAAGAGTTTTTAAAGAAAAGAACTGATTTAATCCATTTTGAAATAATGCTGTGACAGAATAAAATGTGGAAGAAGTGAGGCGCTTTCTGGATGCGCTGTATATTTTTTTTAACTTAAGCTTCAAACTTAAAATTTAATTTTTCAAATTTTCAATAATTTCTTTAAATTTGCAATAGGTTCTTTCAAGATTCAATCTTTTTCAAATTTGTTTTTATTTTTTCTAGTTTGCAATCTGATTTTTCATTCACTTTAAGCTGATACTGATTTGACGTCATAGTTTTGAACCAAAACAAAAAGATTTGATAAAAGAAAACAGTTTTTAAAAATTATTCTGGGATTTTTCATTAACTTTTAATCATGGTTTATTTTTATTTTCCCTGTTTTCTTCTGGAGGCTGGTTCACTCTGACTCTGGGCCAGAGGGCGAGGATCGGAGGGCTGAAGGACCCCTGGTTTGTGGTGGATAAAGACATTGTAACTGGAGATGTGTTTGTGGTGAGAGCATGTGTAGATTATTGTTCTATTTATTCCAAACAGAGAATCCTCAAGTCTTTTTGGGGGAGCTGATTATTTTGCTTTAGTATCCCTTACAAAAAAAGGCTGAGATAATTTCTTTTAGGTGATTGACGTTAGTTTTGTCAAACTCCTCCCACTCAGGCTCCAACAACCAACCACCCGGCTCTGTTTCGTGACACTCTAAGAACTGACCGCTTTCACTGGGTGACACTTGACCCACCTCCAGAGTTAGCTCGATGTCAGATGATGGAGTGTCATTTCCGCTTTATCCACCAGATGCCACTTGGTGAGTTTTTTATTTGCACGCATGAAAATTAAAAGACCCACTCTGGTGAAAATTATGTTTTTTTTTGTTGTTGTTTTTTTTTTTTTTGCTCTCATGTCATTTTTCTAATAATGGAGGACATATAGTAAGAAAATTAAGCTTACAACCTCCTTTCTGAGTATCTTTGCAGACGCAAATATCTGTTTGTAAAAGATCGCATTTGTGATATAGAAAATACGCTTGGGCGGGCCACAAACCCTAACGTATCCTTTTGCAGTCGACTAGATCCACTTATGTCTTTGTTTTTTCTTGCCTGAGCTGGCATCTAGCTCAAAACTGTACAGCATGTAAACAGAGAGCTCTCAGCAACAGGGAGGGAAAGGGGGTGGGGTTACTCTGCGCCGAAAATCCCGCCCACAACTCAAGACTCAAATTTCTAATGTACCAGTGCTGCTCTGCAGAAACTATGTTCTAGAAAACAAGTTTTTTTTTATTTTGGCTTAAAATGGCATAATTATTAGAAGACTATTGGAAATTATTTTACAATAGATCAAAAGATGATTGGAGTGGGTCTTTAAGTGCTTGAAAAATATACGCTTCAGCGTAAAACTCTTCCACGCAGTTCCGTGCACAGTGACTCTGAACATGGATGGCTCCATGTGGATTTCTCTCTCCCAGCCGGTCCGAGCTCTAACACCTGGACAGGTAACGCCTCACACAGCAGGGAGAATTCATTACCTTTTTACCCAGCACCTTTTGACCTCCTTTGCTCCAGTTCGCAGTGATCTACAAAGGCGACGAATGTCTGGGCAGCGGGAAGATTGTGCAGCTGGGGCCCAGCGAGTACACGCTGCAGAAGGGCAGAGAGCGGCTCGTGGCGAGTTTGCAGAACAAAGAGCTTCCGACTCTTTAAACTAACAGCTGAGGCGGTCCGATTGTGTGGAGCGACCTCTATCCAACACCAAGAACTGCTCTGTGCTCTGAGGAACCACCTGTGGTCAAACCAAAGGGGGTGGGATGGGGGCAGAGACTTAAAATGATCGTTTAACTGGAAAAAAAAAACACTCTGGAATTTTTGCATTTGAAAACAGCTGCTGACTCACTCTGGACTTTTTAGTTTGTACGCTGGGCGTGCCCCAGTGAAATCACCTATAGGTATTTTAAAATCTGAATTTTAAGAATTTTTCTTATTAATTTTTTACAAACGTGTAAAAAGTTTTTATCTGATGGATTTAAAAGTACAAACTAAGGCCTTGCACATAGTTTTGTTTTAGAAACTGAATCGTTTTTAGGGCCTTTCTGTGCTCAGAGTAACAACCTTAACCAGAGAAAGTGTAATATTTCATATTAATATATTGTTTATTTGAGGCTTTTGTTTTTACTTTATAAAGCTGCACCAACTTTTCACAACTTTCACAAATCTGGTCTGCTTTTTTTCTGACCATGTAGCAACAGCACAGTTTTGTGCCTAATGTTGGTTATTGCAGTGAGGCTTATACAAACCAAAAGGTTTTATTTTTAGTATTAAAATGTTCATTAAAGCTGCTACGATTATAAATGAATCTACTGTTTTTTATTTCATTTTATTTCTGCTTACTTTAATATTTAAAATATTGAATGACCATTATAAATTCTACAAATTAAAAAAAAAAGTAAATAAAAAAAAAACTAGTAAAAATTGCATTAAATGAAATGTGCAAAAAAGAATATTTCTTAAACTATTCCCAATTATAAGTGTGTTCCCCTAATTTTATAAATGAAAGAAATTAAAATAAACAGATTGTAAAGTTGCACATTTGTAAAACCACATAGGACTGCTGTTGTTCAAGCGTAACTTAAGAAACCGCAATTTAAAAAGCTTTAAGCAAATTTAAGTTTAAATTACTTTTTGCGTGTCCTTTCCTTACGCTTTAAGTCGTCCCCCCCCCCCATTTAAGGTCATAAAACTTTTAAAAAGTCAACCAAAAAAAGCAAGAAAACAGGAATTTCAATTAAAATTTGATAAACAAAAAATTAGAGGGCAAAATTCTGAATTATTTTAGCTAAATTACGCTAGCATTAGCATAATTTGTGACATTGAATTTTTTCTCGAAGAAAATGTTAGCTTTTTCTACGGGGACGTCTTTACATTTTAATATTGAAATTTTAAAACGATATTGCATTATTTGTTGACGTTTGGATGCCGTTTCAGGGGACAAAACATAGGCTATACATAAAAAGATATTGTAGTTTTCGGATAGGCCTTTTTACTAATATACCTGGACACAGGTGAAAGGTTTATTGTCACAAACAAGCAGACAGGTGGTTCCATGTGCAGCAGGCTTTATTGACTCAGACAGACAGGAGCAAAGCTCAGCTAAAAGTCCACAATGCTAAATCAGGGTCAGAGTCCAGGCAAAGGTCGGGGCAGGCAACAAAGATACAGAGTCAAATACAAAGTAGGGTCAGGTAAACAGCTTAGGATAAACCACTCAGTATGCAGGCTAAATGACACAAGCAATTCTTTGCACCAAGCCAGGCTGTATGCTGCTTATGTGTCTTGTGGATGATTGTAGCGTCAGGTGTGCGGTATCCAGGATCTGTGCGTTGGAGAAGCTGGGAGATGTGGTGTCAAGTTAGGAGATGGCTCCTGTCTGTGACTAGAGAGGTAGACAGAGCTCACACGCCTGACATATTTTTTTGCTGCAATATTTTAATAAAATTCTTCAAAGCTATTCCAAGTTACACATTTGAGGATTCAGTTACTATTTATTTTGCTTTTAAAGGTTTGCTGTTGTTACAGCTTTTTTCCCTCTATTCAAACTATAAGGAAATGAAGCAGTAAGAGCCTCAGAAGGAATCAAACCTTTCTTTAAAAGAATAACAATAAAGTTTTTGTCATCCAAATGTTGATTATTGCAATAAGTCTTATAATCATCATCAAGGTTTTTTTTTCTTTGGAATTTTAAAAGATACAAAATGTTCATGAAGGTTGCTACAAGAATAACAAAGTGCTTCTTGTTAATTTTGATCTCTCTTAAGACTAATTTATTTAGACGATATAGATATGGAAAATATTGAATTACCATTATAAGTCGTTACAAAAATCAAAAATATAAAACAACATCAACAAAAGGTTTAATTGAAAAAACAAAGATGTCAATTGTGTTTTAAAAAAACGATGTAGCCTACATCAATAATAATGTATGAAGAAAAAAAAAATCTTAAGCTAACCTAAGGAGAAGTTTGTTCACCTAATTAAAAAAAAACTGATTTTTTTTTGTCTTAAAAAGAAATGGAAATGAACGTCATGATTTGTAATGTTGTACATTTTAAAAACCAAACGAGGTCGCTGTTGTTTACGTGTAAATCCAAAGAAGACGACGATTTAAAATGCTTTAAATACATTTAGTTTAATTTAAAGTTTAAATTACGTTTTTGTCTTTGCTTTATGCCTTTGAAGAAAAAAAAACTAAGGTAACTAACTTTGAAAAGTAAAAACCAGAAGCAGCGGTAAACCAGGCGTTTAAATTCCAACTTGGTGAACAAAAAGTTAGCAAGAAAGTTTCGGGATTAATTGAGCTAAAATACGCCAGCAATAGCACACATCTGTGACTTTTTCTGAAATATTTTTCTTTAAAAATGTTAGCTTTTTATATGGGTTCGTTTTCACATTTGAACATTGACAATTTCAATCCACTTTGTTAGCCCTTTTGTTGACGTCAGGATGCCGTAATAGAGGTGAAAAACGATAGTTTTAGGGGACAAAACATAGGATACGTAAAATGACATGACTATTTGGGGGGGGGGGATATTCCCCTCCTTGAAACAGGTGATGTAACGTTTTTTGCTGCAATGATTTTTTTAAAAATTATTATTATTCAAAGAAATCTTAAGTTACACATTTGAAGATTCCATTACTGCTTTATTTTATTTTAAAGGTTGTTTGATCATTATTGTAGCTTTTACTGATCTGTTTAACTGCTTAAAACAGATCAGTCACCGTCTCAAACGGAATCGAACCTAGAACCTAAAGGAATAACAATGCACACCACTGGTCACCCGGTCAGTGGAACTCCCCAAATCTCCATATAAAAGCCCCCTCCTCCTGTGAAAGCGTCCCAGAAGGGGAACACAACAGGTTTATGGAAATGAGCAGCTGAGGAGGAGAGGAGGAGGAGGAGAGCCGCGGAGCCATTTTGTACTCATTTAAAACTTTAGTTTGGGCTCTCCGCTGCGCGCCGTGGACACCATGGACGCCGCGCGCGTTTTTCCGCGTTAAAACTCCGCCATGAGGGATACAAGTAAAGTGCGCCGCGACCAGAGGAGGAGTTGATCCTTGAAGGACTTCAACTTGGGAGCGGACCTGACAGGCATCGAAGCATGGAGCAGCTGCTGTGCTGGGTTTGGATACTCCTGACTGCACCGCTTGTGGGATGTCTGGAGATGCACCTTCCGGAGACCCTGCTGCCGGGGAGCTTTTTGGCAAACCTCTCGCTCGGGTCTGGATGGACGTATCAAATGGACAGGACTTTATCTCCAAAGTTAGTCCAGAGCTTTCTACAAGTCGAGACGCAGCGCGGGGGGATCCGCCTGTCCCGCAGAGTTCAGTGCGCGCGCGCGCTGAGGAACCCAGCGCCCGTGTATTTCAGAGCAGGTTCCCCTGCGTCTGGAGACGTTGTTCTGACGCGCTTTAACGTTTTTGTCCACGGCCAGGACTGCTTTATCAAGTACAAGAGAAAGAAACTGTCACCTGAGCCAGATATTGACATTAAACACCAGCTGAAAGCAGATGAGTCCTCCTGCATACATGCAGGTAAATTGTTATTGAATGTAACAGAACTTTTGCCAACCTTTGTGCAGAGCATTGCTCTCTTGGACTCTGAATGTGTTGGACAGGACCTTGGTGGGGTGTTCAGACGTGGGGATTTGTTCCTAATCAGTGACTTGTGTCTGGAGCACATTAGAAAGCCTGAGGTGAATTTGCACTGCGCCCTGCACAGCTCTCCAGGCAGCCAATTGACTGTCCATCTGAGTGTGACTCTGACACTGCCTCAACACGGACCTGTATCCCAAACTCCCCACAGTATGTCTGGAATATTGGTCCCCAGGAGAAAGCGACAGGTCAACATACCCCCACAGTTCCAGCTTCCTAACTATCAGGTGTCTGTACCTGAAAATGAACCTCCTGGTACAAGAGTTATCACCTTAAAAGCCACAGATCCAGATGATGGAGAAGGTGGGAAGCTGTTCTATAGCATGGAAGCTTTGTTTGACAAAAGGTCAAGGGACTTTTTTGAAATTGACCCGCAGACAGGGAGCATAACGACCATCCAGGCGCTTGACAGAGAAGTAAAAGACACCCACGTTTTCAAAGTTTCTGCGACAGATAATGGCACCCCCAAAAGATCTGCTGCATCTTATCTCACTGTCACTGTGAGTGACATCAACGACCACATCCCAGTTTTTGAGCAAAACAATTACCGCCTTAGCATCCGAGAAAACGTGGAGGTTGGGTTTGAAGTGATGACAATCCGTGCTACAGATGGTGACGCTCCCTCAAATGCTAACATGATTTATAAAATTGTAAACGATGACAAAGTCAACTCTGTGTTCGAAATTGACGCCCGGAGCGGCCTGGTGAGGATCCGAGAGCGGCCTGACAGGGAGACCAGGGCTCGGTATAAGCTGATTGTTGAGGCCAACGATCAGGGCAAGGACCCTGGTGCCCTAAGTGCCACTTCTACTGTTCACATCTCCGTGGAGGACGAGAACGATAACTACCCACAGTTCAGCAAAAAGAGGTACGTTGTGTACGTCCAAGAGAACGTTGTGGTCAACACAAAAATCATTCAGGTGGAAGCGACAGATAAAGATGAGGGAAACAATGCTAAAGTTCATTATAGTATCACCAGTGGCAATGTAAAAGGGCAGTTCTACATCCACTCCCCCACTGGCGTAATTGATGTCATCAATCCTCTGGACTTTGAGGGGATACGGGAGTATAATCTCCGGATTAAAGCTCAGGATGGGGGCCGGCCTCCCTTAATAAACAGCACGGGGATAGTGGTGGTCCAAGTGGTGGACGTCAATGACAATGCCCCCTTGTTTGTCAGCAAACCTTTCCAAGGCTCAGTGCTGGAAAACGTGGCCATTGGTCATTCTGTTATCCACATTCAAGCAATAGATGGAGATTCTGGAGAAAACGCCCGCCTGGAGTATCGACTCACCGGCACCTCACCTGGTTTTCCGTTCACTATCAACAACAGCACTGGCTGGATTATAGTGAGCGAAGAGCTGGACAGGGAGACCACGGCCTATTACAAATTTGAGGTGGAGGCCAGAGATCATGGGGTACCTGTGATGTCCTCCTCAGCTGCTGTTGCTATCACTGTGCTGGATGTCAATGACAACGTGCCCACGTTTACGGAGAAGACCTACTCTTTAAAGATCAATGAAGATGCACTGGTAGGGACCAGTGTGCTGACAGTAACAGCGGTGGACAGGGATGTCAACAGTGTGGTGGCGTACCAGATCTCCAGTGGCAACACCAGAAACCGCTTTGCCATCACAAGTCAAAGTGGTGGCGGTCTCATCACTTTGGCCCTTCCTTTGGACTACAAGCAAGAACGCCAGTATGTTTTGACCGTCACAGCCAGCGATGGGACGCGCTATGACACCACTCAGGTGTTCATCAATGTAACAGACGCCAATACACACCGGCCCGTCTTCCAAAGCTCAAACTATCAGGTGATGCTGAGTGAGGAGAAGCCCATAGGCTCCACTGTGGTGGTGATCAGTGCGACTGATGAGGACACAGGGGAGAACGCTCGCATCACATATATCATGGAAGACAACATTCCCCAATTTAAAATTGACCCAGATACAGGTGTCATTACAACTCAAATGGAGATTGATTATGAAGATCATGCTTCCTACACAATCGCCATAATTGCTAAAGACAATGGCATTCCCCAGAAATCTGATACCACTTATGTGGAAATTATCATCCTGGATGCTAACGATAATGCCCCACAGTTCCTCAGAGATCGTTACCAGGGATCTGTTTTTGAAGATGCACAGGTACGCACCAGCGTTCTTCAGATCTCTGCGTCGGACAGAGACTCTGGGCCCAATGGCAGAGTGAGCTATACCTTCCAAGGGGGCGATGATGGAGAAGGAGATTTTTCGATTGAACCTTACTCAGGGATCATCAGAACAGCTCGGAAACTGGACCGCGAAAATGTCCCAGTTTACAATTTGAAAGCCTTCGCAGTCGACGGAGGGGTCCCTCCTCTGAAAGCTGCTGTTTCCATTCATGTCGTTGTGCAAGACATAAATGACAATGCCCCAGTGTTTGAGAAGGATGAGCTTATCATTGATGTGGAGGAAAACAGTCAGGTGGGGTCCATAGTGGCCCAGATCACTGCGACTGACCCAGATGAGGGGACCAACGCTCAGATCATGTACCAGATTGTAGAGGGGAATTTTCCAGAAGTTTTCCAACTGGATATTTTTACAGGAGAACTGACCGCGCTCTTTGATCTGGATTATGAGGAAAAGACAGAATATGTCATAGTGGTCCAGGCCACATCACCACCCCTCGTGAGCCGAGCCACTGTACACATCCGTGTAGTGGACATGAATGACAACCAACCAGTACTGCAGGACTTTGAAATAATTTTTAACAACTATGTCACTAACAAATCCAACAGTTTCCCATCAGGAATAATTGGAAAGGTACCAGCTCATGACCCGGATGTGTCGGATAAACTTCGGTACACGTTTGAGTCTGGGAATGAGCTCAACCTTCTTCTGTTGAATGAAGACACTGGGGAGCTGAGGCTGAGCAAAGATCTGGACAACAATAGGCCTCTGGAAGCACAAATGAAAATTTCTGTCACAGGTAAGAACTTTTGTATTCTTACAGGCTGTTTCTCTCCCCATTTCTTTTGCCATTTTGACCCAATGCTGTCAGTAAAAGTGATTAAAGATAGAAACTTGAGAGGGTGCATGTCCTGCTCAGTCACTGTTGCATTTTCTGTGACAACTGACGCATGAATGAGCTGTGCTCACTGCAAGCAGTTAAAACTTGCTGCAGGCTCTGCTCAGATTCTGGTTGTGCAGCTTTTGAGTAATAAACTTATTGTGCGCGAGTGGTTCTGTATGGGTAGTAAAAAAATTATGCTAAGACACACAACATAACCATTCCTTTCTGTTCTTGCAAGTTTCCGTCAAAGTTAAATCCATGGCACCATAAGCACTGCACAGAAAATTTGAATGAAAAGTTTTGTTGGGTTAATTTTTAAAGTAAAATGAAAGTATGGACAGGGGTTTTTTGTACTGCAAAGTCTAAAGTAATACATTTTTTTTTTTTTTTTTTTTTTACGTAGACAGAAGCTCAGTTTATTCTTGAAAGTTAAAAATTAGTCAGACACAACTGCTAGGATAACAGCTACAGGACAACGCAGAATACACGCATACCTAGCAAGAAAATTCATTTGATATTTATCAGAGTCACAGTGAGTTGGAGTAACTTGCTTTGCTAACCTATAACAGCCGCTTCCTCACTCCTGATGATGAAGAAAACCCAAATGTATCTCAATACGGTTAACAGGGCTTGTAAATATTTTGGTCTGTGACAAAGATGAAATGGACCTGCGAACCATGTGATCCGCCAGGTGGTGGACGGCTGTCGCCAGAGGTCCACTCATTGACCTGCACTTTGTCTTTGTGTAGGTTAGAAAGGCAGATTGTCCTTTTCTAAGTTCTTTATGGCCATTGCAAGTTGACCCGCAGAGCATTTGAGGGGGCAGACACTCACCAGGTTTTAGGGTATATAACCCTCATTTACTGCTTCTGTATTCATCCTTGTCAACTAACAAGTTTTGATGTAGCCGTGGCAACGGTGGTGTCATGATAATCCCAGTGGGGGCTGGACTGTCAAAAGATAATAAGACGTTTGAGCCAGCTTCATGCACGGTTAAACAGATGTCCGCAGTTGCACAAAGAGGGATCAGATCACTCTTTTGGGGGTTCACCTTGATGTCAGGTGTTGGGTAGCCATTACCACATGTTTTGACCCGGTGACCTCAAGACTCCAAGGAGGAAGGCCTGAGGGGTTGGAAGGCAATCAGCTTCTTTACAAGCACCAAGAGCCGTGAAGCAAATTGCTCTTGGAAATCCATTGCTGCTGCTGCTACTGTGGTCAGGTGTCTTCCCACCTGGATCCACGAGTCATACTAGTTATTGAATACATTTAAGTTTGTTTTCCATTTCTCTTCCTACTTTACTTGTAACAACCTCTTCAGCTGAGCAGAGAGAAAGGCTGACTTCTGCTTTATTCTTTCCAATTAATTTTCATTATTAGCCTAATTATCCTCTCAACAATTCCATTGATTGCTGCATTAAAACGAGCATTGATTTTTCTAACTTTGACTGGAAGCACCATCTGCCTCATGGGGGTTTCCTCTTCACCAGGTGCTTTTATTTTGATGAACAGAAGGCCTGAGAATGTTTCTTGAGCCTTCCGCTGAAACACAACCACGTCCTGATATCTTTACACAGATACACTTGTTTAACACACTTTCTAGCCACAACACTGCTCCATCTGTCCTCATCTGCCTCCACCCAGTGTGAGCTTAAGACTACAGTGTTGGGGTCTGAAAGCTAAGAGCTGTTTTTATTGTCTAAAATGTTATCTCAGCTTGACAGATTTCACTCAAAAACCTTTGAGTTTTTTTTCTTGTATTTTTTTTAGAAAACACGTGCAATCCAGTTTGTGAGTTTATTTCTCTCATAAGTGAAGCAGTAATATATATATATATATATATATATATATATATATATATATATATATATTTTTTTTTTCTTCAAATATTTAACCAAATTTTTGCTTACAAAATTAAAAAGAGCTTGATTTTGCAAATACATTACAGAAAACTGAGATCTCAAGTTGTTCCTGAGCTCTATTGTTGCCTGTTGGATCTGCATGTGAGAAAACTGTTGCTTTCTGATGTACCAAACTCCTCACCCCATTGGATTTGTTTCTACAACTAGCCTCCACCTGAAAGGTGGAACTGATAAGAGTTATTGTGGAAGCATGCACAAACAGGCTATACAGGTAGCCTCTCATAGACATAACGTGCGGAGGATTGTTACTTGAACGATTAGCAATGATTGATGATAAATTGTCTTTTTCCAGCCAAGCTGTGATCTCTGTTCTTTCCCTTCATATGACATGACGCTACATGCACTTCCACCTCTCCTTTGGGGTTTTTTCTTGGCTTCCCTACTACATTGGAGTTTGCCCTTAATCTCACAGGAGGAGTTACATAGTTGAGCTTTTTTACATTTCTGTCCTCTGAGCTAGCCCTCGCCATCAAACGATCTTTCAACCCCACGCCTCTTCATTTGCCAGCTCAAATTTCTGTTTCTAAACTCCAACTTCTGATTTAAATTTGTTTTAAATTGCTTTATACACTTGCATTGATAATCATAGGTTTAGTGGAGTCTCATTTTTAATAATGAAAAACTTTGACCGATTGGTCCATGGCTGCACGGTGGCGCAGTGGTTAGCGCTCCTGCCTCACAGCAAGAAGGTTCCCGGTTCAAGTCCTGGCAGGGGGACCTTTCTGTGCGGAGTTTGCATGTTCTCCCCGTGCATGCGTGGGTTTTCTCCGGGTACTCCGGCTTCCTCCCACCGTCCAAAAACATGCTTCATAGGTTAATTGGTTACTCTAAATTGTCCCTAGGTGTGCATGGGTGTGTGATTGTGGCCCCTGCGACAGACTGGCGACCAGTCCAGGGATGTACCCTGCCTTCGCCCATGAGTAGCTGGGTTAGGCTCCGGCAACCCCGTGACCCCGAAAGGGATAAAGCGGATTGGAAAATGAATGAAAAAAAAGGATTGGTCCATGTGTACATTTTGTGGATTTTATTGAACTTTTTGATCTACAAATGTGCCGAATCTGGTCATCAATTTTTTACATTTTTGTCCACTCCTCTGTTTCATTCCACCGTTAATAAAATAAGGCATACCTTTATTTGTTTTTTTTTTCTTTTTTAAAATTTTTGGATGCTTTAAATTCAGAGCTTTTCTGTACAAACTGGCCAATAAAATCCTCCATATAAAGCAGCATCACATTTTAATAAATGAAAATGTACTAACACCTGATGGATCTGAATGCAGTGAGGATTAGAGATTAACCATCCTCACAGCTGATGGAGTTAGACCACAAACAAATAAGAAGCACAGTATATTAAGCGAGGGTCCTGGACTGTAATTCTCATGTTAAATAGTTATGGTCAGTTAATGTTATTCCATTAATTATGTCTAGTAGGAAGACAGTAATCAATAGTTAAAGACCCACTCTGATGAAAAAATTTTTTTTAACAGTCTTGTGGCATTTTTTTCTTGATGGAGGAAAACAAAAAAAATTAAGCATAAAAATGCATTTCTGAATATTTCTTCATTCATAACGTTGTGATTCAGGAACAAACGCAAAAATGCTTTTTGAAAAAGATTGTTTTTGTGATGTAGAAAATACTACAAGCTCCCTGCTCTGCTCATTTCTGATACATCCCCTTGTAGATGACTTAATCTATGTACGTCTTTGTTTTCCTCGACCGAGCTGGCTCAAAACTGTGCAGCTAGATAGAGTCAATATTGCTTGCCATATTGCTTGTGCTAGTAATGTTAGGTTGGGGTTATGAGAGCTTGTAAGCTAGCGGGGGTGCGCGTAAACAGAGCTTTCAGTAACAGAAAGGGGAAGGGGGGTGGGGTTGCTTCAACCATCTTCTGCATCTTTAGTTCTTGTTCCTCCCTAAGGAATGTTTTCATTACTCAGTTGGTGACCTGCAGTATTGCTTTGCTGTCTCGTGGTTGTTGTGATAAACATTTCCTATTGCTTTGAGAAAGTCATTAAATTATCGTCTACACTTCTGTGTCTGTCTCGCATGCCTGCTTTCAATAGAAAAGCTTGGCTGAGTGAGACCTCATAGTTTGCTGCTACTGTAATATATCAATAATGATTGTTTTTTTGGGGTTTTTTTTTTGCTGTAATGTCAAAATACATTCATCCACTTTCATGGAAATAATTTTACCAACTTCTTTGTGGATCAATTAGATCTGATATCTCTTTGTATTCCTGTTTGTCTGCTCAATATGTGAGAAAATCACAGCATTGATGCTTAATTTGGCACCTTCATTGTGAGCTTTGACATGTTCTTCTGTGTGTATTTTGTATTGTTGGCATGGGCCCCTTCAGGCTGTGGTCCAAAGTTTGATGTGTAAATACTAGAGGATCAGACATGGTCACTGTGGGACTGCACTTGTCTCTGAACACTGGATTACAGGCCAAAGAGATGAGGATCTAATCTTGTGTTTCCCCCAAGCTTGTTAGCAACATGACACTTTTACCACTAATTCTTAGATATTCCAGTTATTCAGACATTATTTGTGTACAGGGGTCCCTTGTTTTTTTACGTAGATTTTTCTTGGGTTCAGCTTTGCATCCTTTTGAAGAAAAAATAAAATTGTTTACAGCGCACTGTGTTGTTGTAGATCATTGTCAATTAATTTTCTCCATGCTGTGTTTCATGTACAGAATGTGTTCAGTTTGTCAAATGTATACACATTTTCATTCGCGAGCGGATTTTTGGTTTCATTCTTTAATATTGGACTTATTTTTCTACAAAGGTTTGAACTTAAATAGTGCTTGAAGTCCCACTCCAACCAGATATTTTTTTTTGTAAAATTGTTCCCAGTTGTCTTATAATTATGACTGTGCAATTTTTTTTTTTTTTGCCAAAATCAAAAAGCCTTTCTCATTTTTTAAGACATGCCCAGCAGCAGTAGCTTATTAGACATATAATTTTGGCTTGTGGGTCCTCATTCCCTCCACGTCGCCGGGAGCTCTGTCTGTGCACTCATGCTTGAGCTTATAGCCCCAAGTTAGCATTAGCGGTGCAAAAATAATGGTGGGCGATATTGGATAAATCTAGTCGTACAGTTTTGAGCCAGAGGTTAGCTCGGACAAGGAAAATGAATGTGTGCAAGGGGTAGTGGAGCAGAGTGGCAGGAGAGACTTTGGCACACCCAGTCAGCAGCTGCGTCATCAGCCCCAGGTTTTTCTAGCATCCGGTTTTCTGATCCAATGTGATTTGAATTAACAAATAACACCGTTTTAATTGTAAATTATTCCATATTGCTCCGCTATTATGAGAAAATGCTACAAGAACATGTTAAAAACACAAAAAGACCATTTTCATTGGAGTGGGTCTAAGTGTCTGTGATGTCACCGGTGACACCTAAATATCAAACTCTGTGACATACTATACCTCTTTGATGGTTTGTAAGATCAATGGCAATCAGCTGATTCTGATGCAGAGAAAGGCGGCTTGTCAAATCGGCCTTGCACCAATACTCAATATTTCTGACATGTATTCCGATTTGCAACATTCCTAACGTAATGTGTTGTGTAACAGCACTAAGCCACTTTCTTTGCAACAGAATTTGCTGATTTACGTTGATTGCGTAAACACTTCACTACCATAACGTGTTGCAAATCAGTGCACGACTGCTTTTCTCAGTTTCAGAATTTACTGGAATAACGTTAATTGCACAAACGATTAGAAGAATTACAGTAGTTGAAAGAATGTCAATAGTGGAGCTAAAGCTGCCTGAGAAAAGTGTCTAAAGTGTTGGGAGGGGTTTCATAGCCTTAAAGCATCTAACAATGGAAAAAAACAAAGAGGACTATCTGTTGGATTTCACCTGTTGTGGGTGTTTTTTTAGAACGCAACTCCTGTAATTAAGAAGTAACCACTGTAATTGTCCTTCTTATATTCAATCTCTCATACACATGCACCTACACAGGGAGACGTCAGCATTCAGCATTGGTCATTTGACCAACTCCAGCTTGTTTTTGGCTTAGTGGCGGAGGGTTGTCTCTAACACACCTTTCGTATTCTCTTTTGCTTTTTTTTGTTCTATCTCCCTAGTTAACACAATGATCTTCCTTGTCTGAATCTCTGCAGCTACAATTGGTGCTTTGGGGCTTGCCAGTGGCTCGTGAGTCTGATATTACATGAGTCAAGATGTGTGATGGCCAGCTGTTGGAATGTTAAGTGGTGGCAGTGGCTGGAGGCTCATGTTGTGTGTGTTTGTGTGTGTGTACTGTATCCCCCTGAAGCAAATGACAAGTATGACAGCACAGGAGAAGGCTGCAAAGGGACAGCCAGAGCCCTTCATCATTCGTTCTTACCTGTGTCTCATTTACAGGCCTTTCCATTCACTTTGTAGTTGGATCCCATGTGTCGCCTGTGGAATTCTTCTTTGGATACCTGTGTGATGAACAACTGACGATGAAGCTACTCTTGAAATCTATCTGCCATCAAGCCCAATTTTTTTTTTTCATTTTAGTTGTGTGCTAACAATAACAAAAATAGCTCTTTAAAAAATTAAAAACACAAATGTACAAAGACTTTTTAGTAAGATAATCTTAACCCTGTAACTCCGGGGCTTTTACATTCTTTCAACTACTGTAACTCTTCAACCGTTAATTACTGTAATTCCAGTGGATTCTAAAGTGGAGAAAAGTGGCTTTGTGCGGATATGTAGCACTTTACGTTTTTATATGTGTTACATAACTGAGCAAAGCCAATGTGAAAAGCTGCATTTCTTTTCGTCAGAATCAGCTGATTCATGTGGATTGCGTGAACGGTGAAGAATTACCCTTGGTCAAAGAGTGCGGTTTTTAGGTGCTGACAGTGACAGCCTATGTGTCAAAGGTTTGAGAATGTGGCAATTAAATAAATTCTTGCTGCAAAAATCTTTTGGGGATTTGGTCATCTTCGACTGGAAATGAACCCAATTTTTGTTTATAATGGTGTAGGTACTCCTTGGAATCCCAGCTTCCAGCATTTCCATCATTTTGAAAGTTAAGTGGACACGTAAGCATCCATGCTCTTAAAAGTGATGTTAATCCCTTCTGAAGAAATTGTTTTAGGGACGATCAATGCAGTCTGACTCTGTAATTGAGCTGAGATGCCATGTAAAGGGGTTTTGACTTGTCTGCAACTCATAGTCACATCCGTGTGAAAGCCAGGATGCAGGTTTTCCCAGAAGCACATTGCATTGCAACACAATAAGCAACGTTACTCAGTTTACCCGCCAGTGGCTAGCCAGTGTATGCGACGTCACTTCCAGTTCAGGTTTTTAAAGAGGATAGATGGGAAGAAAACCGTTGTGTTTTCTCCAAACTTCCATCTTTAGCCTATTGATCAAATTACACAACTGTCATTTGCTACCATAGTTATCTTGGAGGTACTATGGTCACTACAAGATACTCAGCATTTGGTGATGTTGAGGTGCATTTTTGAAAGCTACATGGATCAAGTTTACTGGCACAAACAGAGGGAAATCTCTCCCACAGGCCTAATCTTAAAGTAAAACATGGCCTTTCACAGAAATCCAACCCTCAAAGAAGATCATATAACCCTCCAATCCTTCTGATACAGGAATTCAGATTGAAAATGAGCAGGATGTCTCTGTGTGATCGAATAAACAAAATATTTTGCTTTACACTCATCTGAAAACATATCTCATTTGAGGGAAATCTACACTGTCTTTTAATTGCTGCCCGATGGGTAGAAAAATCCAAGATTAAGACTTAAATACCAATCCCTTAGGTGTTGACGTTGGACTCAGCAATGGAACTCCTTGCCAGAATCTGTTCAAGCTGTCAAGTTTAGTCATTTGTGCCTCAGCTGAGGATGAGCTGCTAAAAGCGGTAATCTTGACATTTAAAAACGTTTTGTGTGCGAACTGCTGACCTTTTTGTTTTGTCTTGATGCCAGTAAGATTTTCCTAAAATATCACATTTTCATATGTTTAAAATAATAGTTTGTGTTTTTTTTTAATAGAGTCAGTTATTGTTAGCTTTTAGCTTAAAGATGTTTTTTTTAAAGCCGTCACTTTATTCCAAAGTGACCTGCAAGCTTTTTTAATAAGTGGGGGCGGTGTGAGGTTCGCCATCTTGCCTGAGGATATAATGACTGTCAAGTCTGGAATTTGAACCTTCAACCAAATGATTGGCAAACTAGCTAGATGCACACTGAGATCCTACCACCCACGATGTTGAGTTTCTGACTCTTATCTGCATAGGTTTTTTCAAATGCAGGTTGAAATTTGTTTGATTTATTAAGTCTACCAGGAAATTATTGTTAATGTTACAGTTGCAACACTTTAAAAACAACTTAACTTATTGGTAAACAAACTTACATTCAGTCACTTTTTGAAGAAGACGAGACGAAATAAGCAAAGATGGATCATATCTAAACTTCTTTTGTTATTAAAGATTGTTGTGGGATCCACACCTGGTTCAATGCCAGGAGCTCTGACAGCTTTGGGGTACATATGTCTAGATATGGACCACATGTACGGTAATAAATCAGTGGTCTGATTTGTCCATAGATAAAGTAAGTGTTTTAAAAGACAGTCACAACCCAAAGGCCCAGAAAAATGCCTGTCAACATTGACAGCCAAGGCTCACTGGAAGTCAACAATTGTGTGGGATGTATTTGGACCGCCCCTGCGACAGACTGGCGACCAGTCCAGGGGTGTCCCCTGCCTTCGCCCATGAGTAGCCGGGTTAGGCTCCGGCAACCCCGTGACCCCGAAAGGGATAAAGCGGATTGCAAAATGAATGAATGAATGAATGAATGTATTTGGACCTAGATTTCACATCTATGATTTTTACCCAATTAAATCTCATTATTTATCTTTTTTACTCATTTA
Organism: Adrianichthys oophorus; assembly: GCA_036245035.1. Classification (NCBI taxonomy): domain Eukaryota; kingdom Metazoa; phylum Chordata; class Actinopteri; order Beloniformes; family Adrianichthyidae; genus Adrianichthys; species Adrianichthys oophorus. The sequence goes on from BSAI01000131.1 coordinate 1,320,025, forward strand.
CTTGTTTTTGCACTTCAGCAGTTTCTTGTGGGTACTGGGTTTCCTCACCTTCTATATAATGAAGGATCTCTGTTCTTTGCAGAAAGATCCTCGAAATTGATTGTCCTAAACACCCACTCACATCATCTTTTAATCCATTTTCAAAGTGTTCCCAGTCATCTATTAATCATGGTTATGTCGTTTTTAAAATGTCTAAATCAAGCCATGTCGTTTTCTAGGACATAGCTTGTGCAGAGCGGTAGAAATTAATTAGAAATTCAGCTCTGAGTTGCAATCTTTCCCTTACTTCCGGTGATCTATCTGTTTACGCGCTCTTCTGCTAGCTCACAGCCCTGACCTAACATTAGTGGTGCAAAAAAACGGGTGAGCAATATTGTAGCTATCCAGCCATATAGTTTGGAACCAGAATTCAGTTTGGATGAGGAAAACAAAGATGTACATGGATCTAGTCATCTACAGAAAGGAGCAGAGCAGGAACTTGTGGCCCCGCCCAGTGTATTTTCTATTTTACAAATACAGTCTTTTTCAACAACATTTTTGTGTCTGCTCCTGATTCACAAATATTTGGAATAAAATACTCTGAAGTGGAATTTTAAGTAAATTTTTCCTATTATGTGTCCTCCATCATCAGAAAAATGCCACAAAAACATGCTAAAAACAAATTGTTACATTTTATGAAAGTTCCTAGGAAGTTAGTTTTTCTGATATCAAGTTTAGTTTAGTTTAGTTTATTTAAATAAAAAACAAGACTAGAATACTTGATGAGATTTTGTACTTTCAATGTATAAAATGCTGATACATTTGAAACCCCTATTAGTAGAAAAGATGTGATGAACACCAATGTTAAAAGACAAACTAGCATAAGGTGAATCTTGGCTCCTTAAGGGAGAGCAGATCTCACCTTTGTAATTATTTCAAAGGAGCAGCCCAAGAAGTGTGAACTGGAGTGTAGTGTGTTTCCTCCAGCCCCCCAGGCTCTGTCTTTAACCAGCGACTGAGAGGGATATGTTGACAGAGGGGGCTCTGAGGTATTTTAGCTCTTTCTCTGCCTTTTCAAAAGTTCTCCTTTGAACTGAGACATCCTCCCGTTACATTTTAGATAGGGTGACTCATTTGTATGCTCAGATACATGTCTGCAGCCAGTATAACAAATCTGTCACTCTTGATCACAAAGCAGCATAAATTACATACACTCAATATGAAGTTTCCAAATGGTCAATAGTTTGATCTATGTCTTTTTTTTTTTAATAAAACACTGTTTAATCATATTTTGGTGACTTCAAATTCATGTTTTCCTTTAGAAGAAAAACTACAAATTAAAATTAGGATTATTTATTGTAACGCCAAAAAAATTAAATGTAAATTTGCTCAAATTGTACAGTATAATGCCCTTGGAGTCAAATAGTTCGATGCTTTGTCGGAATGTTAATACATTTTTAAAAATATATCATACCCATTATTTTAAGGCATTGATGTGCAGTTTTCTCATAGCAAATGTATGAAAGATTTGGGTTTTTTTTTTTTATACGGGGCAACTAAAATGTTAACTGTGGACTGTAGCTTAAGCCTTTAACACCAGAAATGTCGCCAGCGAGGCCTAAATAAAACTGGATATTTGACATTCTGTAACTCTTTGACCGTTTATGTGACCAATGTGAATCAATTAATTCTGATGAAATTGTGTAAGCACTTCACTACTGTAAAGTATTGTAAATTAGCGCATGGCTGCTTTTCTCCACTTCAGAATCCACTGAAATTACGCTAATTGTGTCAACGGTTGAGGAGTTACGATAGTCAGCAGAATGTAAACACTGAAACTCTGGTTTTAGAGAAAGACAGTGTAAACTTTGTGCAATCTTCCTTATAATTTGGATTCTCCATGTCTTAGACTTTCATTCATTCATTTTCCAATCCGCTTTATCCCTTTCGGGGTCACGG
>BSAI01000131.1:1336962-1350820 GCA_036245035.1 Adrianichthys oophorus
TTACTGTTTCTCAAACTAATAAAGGCCTTTAAAACTAGTGGAGATGGACAAAAGTGGGCTTAAAGACCCAATCCAAATAAATGTGTGTTTTTTGGCATTTTTAACATGTTCTTGTGGCATTTTTCTGATGATGGAGGACATATATGAAAAAAATTACCCTTAAAATGTAAGCTTTAAAATGTAAAAATAAATAAATAATTTCTGAGTATTTCTCTATTGAAATTGTTATTAATCAGGAGCAGAAAAATTCAGTAAACTTGACAAAGTGTTCGTTTTTCTAATTCGAGAACAAAGATTTTTACAAATTAAACAGCATTTTGCTGTAGTTCATCCACCATGATAAAAGGATGTTTGTCTTTCCACACTTCACTGGTACCCACATCTGGGTTATGTAAATTTTGTTTCCTGCCTTATATTGACACATACACAAAGGTGAATACATGTCGCGAAATATTTGATCTTTTTGGAGAGTAATGTACGTGTTTCTCCACAATCTCATTATTAGATTATTGCCGTTATCAAACACAGGATATGAAATCATCATCTACAGGTCACTTGAATGGTTTGGAAACTCAAGAAATCAGATGTGGTTGGGTATTCAGTGTGCTTGTGAAAGGGGTTAAACTTGTAAGGTGGATGGCTGTTAGATGTAAAAATAAGAGTTCAAAAACAGAATACATTTTTCTGTGTGGTTAAGGAAAAGCAAAGAATTGTCCAAAGTCTTGCTCTTTAAAAAACCCCGCCAACAATCCATCAGTGCCAGCAGCACACTTTTGTCCTTTATCCTCATTCGACAAGCATGCCTGAAGCGAATCAGCCTTTTCAGTTGCTAGAATGATGCTAGAAGGGATGACAATCCCGTCAGATGAAGAATGTACGAAAGGACACCTCTCCAAATGACTGGAGAAGACCCTCTACAAAGAATTGGGAAAGTTGGTAGAAACTGATAGGACTTTCTATTTCTCCTCTTTTTCTTTCCTGAGGCTGACACCGTTCTTGTCATCCCACATCACCTTACACAATACAGTGACATTTGCCTAACCCCGGTGAGGAGGAGGTAGATGGGGAGAAAAGACAGAAGTATAGGAGAAGCAAGAATGCACAGTAAAATGATCGGAATTATGCAAGAGCTGAATCTAAAAAATTAACGTAACAAATTGAGAGTAAATACAGCAAGGCATTGGGTTTTGGAAGCTTTCTTTCGCTTTTTATTCATAGTTTTCCTCCTTTTCTGGCTTCAAAGAGCCTCCTGGAGAGAAGGAATTATTCCTCTCTGCTCAACCGTAAGGTTTTGTTGCTGAGTTTTTTTCCCCTGCTAATCTGCAACCCCCATCATAAAAAAGTTTGTCTGTTGCTTCCACAGACAATAGCTATGGAAATGTGATGTTAGGGACTCGTTGAGAAGCTTTTAGTGGTGTGTCATAAATTATTGGAAGTCTTTTTCCATCCCCTTCTGTTCTTTGAGGTCTTTCTTTTTCTTCTGTTTCTACTTGTGTCTCAGATTTACTCTCATATATGCGTTAGGGTACTTCAAGAAATTAACATGCTCCAGATTGTAGTCAGTAAAGAGGTGATATGAGGATTCAGAACTTTTTCTTCAAAAATTACCCTCTACAGCATCTAAAAAATGTATTTATGGACGGTAATAGAGTTTTCCAGTGTAGCTCAGGTGGTGACAGCACAGAGCCAGTGGAGGATAGAAACATCAAGGCATTAGCTGATAGCCAATAGCTCCAGGTGGGCTGGTTGATTCCAAGCAGCGATGAGACATCTGTATCGACATCATTACAACCTGCTTGCTGCTTCTCTCACTGGCTGAACAATGGCTCGAATGATTCAATGAATTGAACTGCTTCACTGACTCTCCAGCTGACACAGGGGTGCATTCAATAATAGCTAATTGGTTTAGCATGTTTTTGGCTCACTGGCCAACTGGCCAACAGCTTCTGAGCAGCTGATATGTTATTGATGTTTGTCAGTCTGGAGAAGAAGTGTATTTTTTAATGAATTGACACAAATGTTGTGATGTTTCAAGCTCAGTGGAAGAGTAATCTTCTAGTTTGTGTGTATTTTACAGAAAGGCTTTTGGTTGTTAAAAAGGTTATGTATAAATCATTCCTGAAGAAAAGAGGTAAATTGTCCATTGTAATGGAAAACTAGAGTCCAGAGAGCAAACTGCATGATGCAGTTCAGTCATTCATCTTCTGAACTCAGTTCTGCTCAGTTCAATGTCATCGGGTTGCTGGAGCCTTTGCAGCCGGTGTTGGGTAAAGAATGGAGTACACCCTAGACAGGTCAATTGTCCATGGCAGGGTCACACAACCACACACACTCACATTCCCAATCTAGAATAATCAATTAACCTAAGAAGCCAGAGTGGGAAAACTGCATGGACAAGGAGAACATGCGATCTCCACACAGAAAGCCAGTTGGGACTTTAACCAGGGCCTTCTCACTGTGAAGCAATAGTGCTAACCACTATGGATCCTTAGTGCTAATTGAAAGAGGCACAATGTAATATTAAAACCCAAACTTTAATGTTTTTTTTTTTGTTTTGTGCCAAAAAATGTCAGAACTCTGCGTAACTTTTCCCATCTCAGCTGAAGAAACATGTTGGAGTTATTTTGGAGTAGACCAGTTATAACACTCATTTGTGGTGCAGGCATTGAATTATGGTCTTGTAGGTTTTCTTTAAGGGTTCTGTAGCCTGTCAACAGAAAAAAAAAGACTTTTTTTTACACAACAAAGTTTTACAACTACAGAGATAAACATAGGTTTTACTTTTATACATTGTAGGTATGTGTAGTTTGGCATGTTAATAAGTAAGCTTTCTTAAAGATACAAGTTTTGGAAGCTAAATGTTTAGACAGCACAGAGGTAGCTCTCTGGGTTAGATCATCTCAGGCCTAACCGTCTCAATGTAGATGCCCTGCATTTTTTTGAAAGGAGGTGGAGCTTAGATAATTAAGTTTGCTGGGGTGGAGGCAGAGTGGGGGGCACCCCGCAGGCAACCAGCAGGTTTCAAGGGGGAGTACTTAAGGCCGTCGGACGGGTCAGTGTCTACCCTGTTTGGTCTGTACGCCGCACTTTGACACACAGGACGCACACGGGTACACACAAATGCCTGGAAGATTTGGCCTATTTAAATAGACATAAGTCTACCGGTTTCCCTGGACAACCCCCTCCCTCCCTTTTTATTTCCTCCTATGTTTTGTTGAGAAGGTCCAATCATGTGTCAGTTGGTAACTAGGCACCCTATTTATCAGTAACCAGCACCAACAATAAGTGTAACCTGACACCTCCTCTGAGGAAAAAGATGGAGGAGTCGGAATGGGACGGACAGAACTCTGGAGGGAAAAACAAACCTTCACAAAGTGAGAAATTACCCAAAAATAAAGTAGACTTTTTTGTTTAAGTCATAGTTCCTGTTTTTACTCATCAATTTTTGAAAATTACATTTAGCATCTTAGAAAAAGCACATCCATTTTAATTCAACTAAATCTGAAAATTCTGCACAAAAATGTTTATGGTACAGTTGAAATAACCGATCCAGATCTGTAGATGGGGAGCAAAGGCGAGCCACAATGACAGCAGCTAACGACAGGGGCAGGGAGAAAGGTTTAGTATCACTGTAATGGATACTCGGGTCCTATAAGGCCATTCATGGCTCAGTAGCTCTTAAGAGAGCGTCGCAATCCGATGTGTGATCTGTGCTGCTCCCCCTCCTAGCCCCCCTTTCCCCACCCAAAGTACCTTTTTGTCTGCAGTTGCCTTATCAAGAAGAATCAGCGTATGCAACAATTTGTCCTGTGTGTAGGTAAACACGTAGAACTGTTTGTATGTGGAGGTTCTCAAACACAAGTGCAAGGTAGAGTTTGAGGACGCTTTGAGTGCAGAGAGGGGTGGCTTCTGTTAGTCCTGCTGTTGTGTGTGAATTCCTTTATAAAATAAGGCTTAAACTGGTCTAGATATCTGGATAAGGTCTTCATATTCTTTGGTTATTGGGATGTAACAGTTCATTTTAATGATTTGATTTATATCATAATTGATGATTTGACTCATAGTCGATATTGGTTTATTTTGAACGATCCGACTGCTGCCAACCGCCGACTTATGAATTTGAAAATTGATCATGAAGAAAAGGTTTATCATCTCAATTTGTGCCAAGCCTGAAATCTGTGACATCAAGTATTTCAAATATTGGAATAGAGCACTGAAAGAAAAAGCCTTTAACAAGATTTAGGGATTTACACGGCTTTGAGATTTTGGACCAAGCCTCTTACAACTGTAAAGGTGCATTCACACCTGACACAGCCAGCGGCTTCAAGTTTCTATGTTAAATGGTGTATACTTATATATCGCTTTTCTACCTTTATTGAAGGCCCAAAGCGCTTTACAGTCACGGTCCCATTCACACACACATTCACACACTGATGGTGGCTTCGCTGCCGAACACTGGCGCCAACCTTCCATCAGGGATAATGTGGGGTTCAGTGTCTTGCCCAGGGACACTTCGACACATGGGAGGGCAAAGCGGGAACCGTTAAGTCAATGTAAAGACACAATCTGAGGTCTTGCGGCACAATTTTGGGCGCAGCTGCATCAATCTGCTGTGTCATCAGGGACTCAGCTTTGGGCATGTGACATTTTCAGCAACTAGATCAAATGGTTAAAAAAGATATGGATGCACGATGTGAGAATTTTTTCCCTAAACTTCCATACATTATTTTTACCAGCTGGGGCCCCTGGTTTGCCAGAGGCTGTCCTGGGCACTGTTGGTAGAAGGCAGGATACACCCTGGACAGGTCGCCAGCCTGTCACAGAGCCTGTTGAGCGGAAGCGCTCGAGCCCACTACGCTAGCCAGCGTAGCAAACTCCGCTGCACAAGGTCCAGCAGAGCAAACGAGCGTCGTCGCACAGGGGGGCAGAGCTCGTGAGCTACGCCACCTGTAGAGCCAGGCTCCACTAGCTGCTAGCTATTCTTGCTATGCTAGCCCGCGGGGGGTTGGCTGCCTTGCAGGCAGAGATCCGCAGTGGGTGCAGCGGCATTGAGACAATAATAAAAAGATCCCTCAGTTTTATTTTTAGTTTTTCCCCTCTCGGGCTAATACTCAAACTGGGCCACAGACAGACGGAAGTATCGTTTAAAATGGCTGTCGCAGCTCTGCTGCAGGTCACGTTCAGGAAATTCAGTGTTTCCACACATTGGCCTGTAATGATGGTTTGATCATTTTTTTGCTGCCATCACGTGTGTGTTGTCCACTGTTATATGACTTGGTCATTTTTACATTTTAGTGAAATGAAACTACCATGCCTCAATCCAAATAGTATTTTACAATGTTGGTATTATTGATTTATTTCATTTTGAAACAATTTTAGAATGGTAAAAATTGATTTGGTTAACAACTTGCCTCAGGCACCCCTGTTTGGTGACTTGGGTTACTTATGATATTCACAGCTGGCACAAATAAAAATGCATATTTAGTTTAAATATTGATTTATTTCAATTCTTGTGTTCTGGGGATGGAATCAATAAAATTAATCTAGTTTTGTTTTAGTGTAGTAGTTAACGTGTTTCTTCACTAAGCTCTTCTGAAAGCGCTTAATGGAGCTCATAATGTTTTTAAATGATGTCAAGAATTACCAACTGCAGCTAATTGGCTTTATAAGTTTGGGCTCAAGCCAGAAAATTGCAGTGAGTTTGATTTGATTTTTTCTATTGGAAATTGCTGTTATTATTAATATATAATTATAAAATCAAGATAGATTTATATATATGACTTATTTAAACGCTTTATTTGGAATGCATTTGTAAATCCTGTAATAGACCCACAAGCTGTTCAAGGTGTAATCCGCCTTTGCCCTTTATTAGCAGGATAGGCTCCAGCTTCCCCACGTCCAGGAATAAAGTGGATTTGGAAAATGAATCAGGACATTGATCAGTCACTCACTACACTGATAAAATGTGCACCAAAACAAAATTCTACCAAATGGAAAAAAACAAACAAAAACCGAATACGTTCGTCATCAACGGTAAATCAGTTTTCTTTGATTGTCACATTTTGTTGCTGTCTCCGTTTTTTGCTCTCTTTAATTGACCCCTTGCCTGTCTGACATGAAAACAGGCTTTACCTGTGACCTAAAGGGATTTTTTTCTCTTTCTTTTTGCCTTTCATCTTTAAGAAACAGAACAATCAGACACCTGGAAGCTGTGAACTCTGAACTTTAGACAGAAAGAAGTGAGGAGTTTGTTTAACCCGATTAGCCAGGAGAGACACAGACAAACACAGGAAATAGACAGTGGGAGTTGCCGTTAAGAAAACAGTGGGGCAGCAGAGTTCAGGAGTGGATTCATTATATGCATTTAAAGTGTTTCAAAACAATTCAAGAAGAAAGAAACCTTTCAATCTGCTTCAGATCAGCTTCTGCTTCTTTTTGGTCTGTTGTGGTACACCAGGACTGATGTTATGCTCCCAAATGTTACAATTAGGTCTGTCTCGAGGAAGCCAAGCATCTTATGACACTTATCTAATTTAGAAGACAAAGAATGTGTTCCTCATTGATTTGAACAGAATAATTTGGGCGATTTGTTGTCTTTAACTCCTCCTCTCTGTTTCTTTCTCTTATGCTATGTTCACATCAGGCTCAGAAATGGGCGCTCAAGCAACTTGCTTTGAAAAAAAAGTCTGTGTAAATGTGCACATACGCATGTTACTGGGTTCTGCGTTAGAAACTCTCGCGATCACGCATAACGCAATTTTTTAAGGCAGTTTTCATAAAAAACATGGGGCAATTGTGCACGTGTTCCAAGTTAAACCAGTTGAACGTGACCAATCAGGAACTATGATAGGGTAGTGACGTCTGAGTATCTTATTTTTCAATCCATGGAAGTGCCACCTGGTTGACAATTGATCATGAATAAGAAATTAATAATTTTGGTTTGTCCCAGCTAGAATTCTATGTCACCAAGTCTTCCAAATATCAGAATAGAACCATGAAAGAAAAAGCCTGGAGCAAGATTTGCGAGATTTGCACTGATTCAACATTTTGCACCAAGCCTAATCCGACTGTGCGCTAGTACTGGGCAGTGACACACCAGTGTGAACACCGTATGATAAAAGTGCATTCTAGAAATCGCATGCAATGCGTTCTTTAATGCGCCATACATGCCAAGTGTGTCTTACAGCTTAAACACTTTTAGAGAACAACCAATCTGATACAAAATCATCTTCTATCATCCCAATTCCAACTATCCCTTTTTCGTTGATGTAATGGATTGGCCATCGTAGAGTTATCAGGTGCTCTCATACCAGTACACCCTCGGGCATTAAAATAAGCCAGCCGTTTATTAGCGCTCATTTCACATTATCTGGCTTCCCCATCCGGGCTCGTTCAGTATTGTCTGAGCAGGAACAGTCCCTCCATTATTCTCACCACTCTCTCCCAGGGATCCTAAATGGGACATAGATATTCAAGCTGGGCCGGTTCTTGGCCCGGCACTCGATGCCTCTGAGTGCTCTGCTTAAGCACAGCCATCAAGAACACTTGCAGAGGGCTTGAGAAAGTCTTTTCTCTTTCAAGGTGAGGGTGGAGGAGAAGTTGATACAGCAGTAAAGGCTTCTCAACTTCCTCCGATGCCAAGTCGCAGGTATCAAACTGCTATTTTTACAGCCCAATGAGGCTGCTTCAAGTATCCAGATGTGCACATATGGGGAAAAACCCAATATTACCAGAACAAGTTGACCCTATAGGGGTTTGTTGGTCTTAACTATTGAAATGACTGGGAGACCATAATAGCAAACCATATTTTGCGAAGACAACTTATGGTTGCAAACTTTCTGACTTCTCCTCCTGACTTTTATTGTTTTAGCTCTAAATTTGGTTTATCTTTTTCTGAATGTAACTTTGCACTTTAAGACAAGAAAGCAGTTCTCTTTTATTATTTGTGTGACCCAGTACGGTCTGCATGAAAGGTGATGGGGCAGGAGTTTGGAAATACAGCATGATCATAGATTTTTACCAAAAAAGGGGTGAAAACACTGCTAATTGTTAATCATTTCCATTTTTCAGGGTTGTCTTAGGTTGATGAGTCAAAGTGGTAGTCAAGTCCTTTTTAATCTGGACAGGTGGTTTAAATGTAGAAGACTAGCAGTGACTTAGTTCTATAGTGCTGTACTAAAAGTTTTTAGTTTTTCTAGAGCTAAATATCTCACTAAAAGTGTATATGGCACCATCCATTCCTTCATCTGTCCATCCATCCATCTCACAGGCTCATTGGGTTGCTGGAGCCTATCTACAGCTACTGAAGGCAGGTTACACCAGGTTGGCAAGTTGCCAGTTTATTCCAGAAGCACACAATCACAGTCATACCTATAGGGGAAAATTTTGAGATACCAATTCACCTCTGAAGCATGTTTTTGGACTGTGGGAAGAAACCAGACTCCCCTGAAAAAACCCACACATGCACAAGGAGAACATGCAAAGAACCCAACCGAGATTTGTACCACAGCCTTCTTGCTGTGAGGACAAAGTCCTAACCACTACACCACTGTGCAGGCCTGTACAGGAAAGTATAAACAGCATAGCAACAAGTCCCACTGGATCCATTTTAGTAATTTTGTGCCTATGTACTCTCTGCTTGGCAAGGCTTTGCCAAAAATGAACAAGTATAGTTCACTTGTGGTATTTTATTTTGAAAATCTAGTCTTTCCCTCTGTTTTTGTCATGGAAAACCTCCTATCTGCCTGATTCTGGTTGTGAAATTGCCTTTTAACCCTTTTAAAACTGGATCTTTAGCTCCAGTGTTTACATTCTTTCAACTACTGTAACTCCTCAACCGTTTATGCAATTAACACAATTCCAGCAGATTCTGAAGTTGTGAAAAGCAACTTTGCACTGACATTCAACACTATACTGTAGCAGTATTTACACAGTTAACCTAAATCAGCTTATTCTGACACTGAGAAGCAACTACCGGTATGCGTCAATAACAACAAAGAGTTACGGTAGATCCCGTTACCAGCGATAGCTCCACTTTTAAATGGGTTAAGAGTTGCAAAAAAGACCAAGGGTGCTGTTTCTAAAATGTAATGTTTGTGCTCTGATTTAAGGCTGATTGTGGTGCAGAGGCAGAACAGTTCACCTCTGATTGGAGGATTGCAGGTTTAGTTCCCGCCTTGACTGTCCATGTGTCAATTATAGTGGTTATAGATTGGCGCCAGTGTTAGGCCATCTTTGTGTGAATTGGACTGTGACTATACAGTGCTTTGGACCTTCAAGAAAGATAGTGAAGTGCTGTATTAGTATACACCATTTACCATTTAGTCATTAATCAGCATGAAGTCAATTGAAATGTTCTCATCTTTATGTAGCTAATAGTTTGTTTTCCTTCATAGACAGTTCATCTGTTTATCCATGCAAAGGACTTTTCACTGTAAGGGTGTTTTCAGACCGGACACAATTGGTTCGCTAAAAGTAAACCGGGGTTTGTTTCCTTCGATAATCCAGAACAAATTTTCAGTCTGAACTCACCCAAGTGGACCCTGGTCCAGGACCAGGAATGGCCACCGTAGCCGAGCATTACGGGATGTAAAGAATAAGAAGGTAGCAATCATGACGATGAGACACAGCAACATACTGAAGTGTAGTTGGATGAATTCAGGGTCATTAAAACAACTTTTAAGGTGATGCACCATGCTTCTCACACTGTTTTCCTGATAATCTATGTCATAAACACTTATCAGCGTACCTTTTTAGCAGTCTCACCAGTCTTCCAGCATACTAGCAGTAAAAAGTGTTGTATCTGACGTTGATGCGCACTCTCAAAATTGGTCAGCGAAGCAGAAAGTTTGAATAAGTGAACTATCCTGACAAGTATTGCAAAGCGCAGGACTTGCATAATTCTATCTCTCATGGCTTTACCCTGCCCTCGTAATTCCTGGCCAATGACTGACGAGATCTTCACTCAAGTGCTTTTGTTTACATATCTGGTTCAAAACAGAAATGTCCTGTTGATGACAGTCTGAATACAGACCAAACCCAGGTATAGGGCTTGATCTGGACCAATGGACTCAATTAACTTTTCCAGTTTGAATACACCCTAAGTTTGGTACAATATACTTATTCTATACTAAAATTGAGGCAGTATACTAAAAGTTTACTTTTTATATTCTATATTTTAAACTTCTGTCTAAAGAAGCATTTGAGTTAGTGTACTTCAGACACTACATGTACAAGGTCTATAGTAGACTTACTATGCTTATACTGAACTGATTTTTGTAGTCTGTATACACCCTTAGCTTATTTAGATCCAGATCCAAATAAGACAAAAACTATAACTTAGACAAACTAGGTTCTAAAACAAAATGGAATCAGTTTATAATATTCTCGTCAGGCTAAAATGCTGCAACATCTTCATCGTGATCTCAAAAGTCAATCCTGTTTGTGTACTTGTTGCTTCAGAAACAGCTCCGACTTTCAGGTGTAATCCCACCTGTTTCTGGCTGTAGTTAGGATGTTATCCCTCTGACAACCTCACCCCCAACTCCACACACTCCTCCACTCTGAGCCACTCAGTCCTGAAGAGAATGGAGTCTTTTGTGCTACTTTTCCCACTTTTACATCTATGAAAGCTTATGGGGAAGAGAGAGTTAATCCTGCTGGTGTGCTCACAACAGCAAGAGGATGATGAAGAGAAGGAGAAGAAACAAAGGGAGAAAGGCTGGTTTTGGCCTCCCTGAGAGCTGCAGGTGTTGCTGGGAAATGACCTCAGAGCACCAGCAGTGTGCACGCTTGATTATATATGATCATATGTGCACAAACAACTGCAATTTTCACCTTTAATCTGTCTGCCTGTTGGTAAGATTTATTTCCCAAAATATGAAGTTGCATCCTGTCAACGCTTTGATCAGATGATAGGTTGACCTACTTGAGGAAATATGCGGCAGAAAACTTGTGGAGAGATGAGACGGCTTTTCACTGACGGCTTCCAGCCGTACACAGATGCATCAGAAAGTGGCCGCGGACAGAAGCTTTCCAGTCAACATTGTAACCTGCCAGCGGTCCTACTGCAGACCTGAAATGGCAGTTCGATTCTTTCTTTGCGTGACTGCGATTTTTTTTTTTCGTAAAAGCACAGCGTCTTGGAGGTGTTGATAGATTGATGGAACTTCAGGGCTTTGATGGGAAAATTGTTGGATTTATATGCTGTTAAATGAAGAATGGCAGTAGTCAGGTGTTACAGTTTGATAAATGGCTCTGCTTCTTTGTTCCTTGTAAGTTGCTGGCTCGGACATTCCTGTGGTTAATCATACACACGTGGTTAACCCATGTCTGCTTTTGGAATCTCCATTCAGTAATGATTAAAACTCACAGAAATCTCTGGTCAACGTAAAGGTTAAGTCACTGTTCTTGTGGTTTTTATTTAACTCTCCTTAGACTTTTAGTAAGTTGCCTAATAAACTATAAAGCTGACTTGGAACTACTATTGTAGACTCACTCCGATGGAAATTGTGTCTTTTTTAACACGTTCTTGTGGCATTTTTCTCATGATGGTGGTCACACAGAGAAAATTAAGCTTCAACTCACATTTCTGAGTATTTCTTTATTCAAATCGTTGTAAATCAGGACCACACGAAAAAAAATGCCATATGAAAAAGATGGTATTTGTGACGTAGAAAAGATGCTAGGTGGGCCACTAGGTCCCTGCTGCGCTCCATTCTGGTGCATCCACTTGTAGAGAACTCGATCCATGTACGTCTTTGTGTAGAACGAGTGTTTCTGGCAGGAATAGACGAAAGAGTGATTACCAACACAAAACAAGTGTGCATCAAGCACAGTAAACTAAAACTAGCAGGCCAATAAAACATGACCGGTGGCAGCTCTGTGAACAGAAATCTAGTCCATGTTCTGCAAACCGAGTTAACAAGCATTTCTAACTTGTCCTTATGAGTTGGGTGTAAACTAAGACCAACAGGTTAACAACAAAACCACAGCTTGATACACATTTTAATTTAGAAATCACCACAAGAGACATATTTCAACACAAGTCTGATATGTTATGAAGTGACTAACTTGTCATCAAATGAAAGATCTGTTTGATCTCATTGCTGCTGGAGATAGATAAGCTGTGTTGACATGGACAAGTGATCAGAACTGATCAGGATAAAAATGCATCATGTTAACGCACCGTTCTGAACCCTGACCCGATCAGACTCATTCAGATCAAAATTTCCTTTCTGATCCAGATGGGTGGGTCATGCTGATTGTTGATGTGATTGTGGATCACTACTGCTGTGGCTTTTATGACACGTATGCGGTGTGCGCTCCGGAGGAGGCTTTGGAGTGCGGTCCGCCTGCCCTAGCAAGGACTCCGGACAACAGAGGAGCGGCATCGGGATGGTATAAGTGCTTTTGAATGGGGAAATGCCGCTCTGCGCTCTAAGCCGTCATGTGAAACCGTGCGAACAATCATGTTAATTTATGCGTCCCGCTGTCCTTCCCTCTTCAACATATTCCCCAGTTATTTACACTGTTCAGCTTTCACATGTAATATGTGTGGCCAAGATGCACATTGCTGCATTGCCTGAACGTATTTTAAGTCTGTCCAAGGTTGGATTTTGTTGTTGGTCACACACTTATTAACCTAACCCTAACTGCACCCTAACCCTTCCTCTGTCAGAGTTCAGCATTGTAGTCACTTTCATAAAAAGAACTAAAAGCACGCTCAGAAGATAATCTCACTGTTTGCTAACCACAGCCATGTTTGTTTACAACAGAACTCCGCTACTTATTCTTCTACAGCCAGACTATTTTAGATAGTTCTGTGCATGTCAAAATGATTTACTATCATTATTATTATAGTTGGATAACATTTTTTTGGACCCATGTACACAGTTCAACTCTAATCTGAATTTTAATTAGATTAACCTCCTGAGTTCCTGTTATGGCGTCACATCTCTGCCATTAATTGAAGGGCGCGTATTTGATAACTGAGTGAGCGTATCTTTTACTTACTGTCGGCTCAGTTTTTTTTTTTTTCACTCACTCAGTTTTTCTTTTCGCTCGTTCAGTTTCAGGGGGTTTCTGCTCAAATCCGGCGAGGCAACAGGGTGGGGCTTTCATTTTTTTATCTGCTTTAATAGAAAACAGCGGATTAAACGTGGATTAAAACGTTAACGAACGACCAAGAACAAGATAAAGTGCAGCGGGTTTTTTGTGCTTTAAGTTTGACTCGTGTAAATCACTTTATTTGGTAAATATACATGGAGACTCTAGTTACCGTCAGTTGGGCGACATTACAGACTTAACAAGAGCACCTTGCTTTACATAAAAAAAAAGGAGGAAGGAGAGCACTATGAAAAAACGGGGCCAGCTGCTAAGCATGATCTTAATGAACGTCAAAAATACGTCTGGCACGCCTGGATAAGATATGGCACAATTTAACCATAATTTATTATTCTTTGTAAATAAAAATATAATTAACATTCATAAATTTTTCATATAGTAATGTTTATTAATAACAGCTATAAAAAATACAGTGAAATAACACTGAAATTATTATTATTAACTGCCGCTTATGGCCATTCTTTGAGCACCTCGGGGGTCAGGAGATGGTGTGTCAGACGTACTTTTGACGTTTGGTTAACCCGTTGTTTTTTCATAGTGGTCTCCTTCCTCAGGTGCGTTCCGGCGGCTACACCGGTGTTCCGGTGGCTACACTGGCGTTCCGGCGGCTAGACTGGCGTTCCGGCAGCTACACCGGCGTTCCGGCAGCTAGACTGGCGGCTACACCGGCGTTCCGGCGGCTACACCGGCGTTCCGGGGGCTAGACCAGCGTTCCAGCGGCTACACCGGCGTT
>BSAI01000131.1:1350830-1420423 GCA_036245035.1 Adrianichthys oophorus
CGGCGTTCCGGGGGCTAGACCAGCGTTCCAGCGGCTACACCGGCGTTTCATCCACCGTTTTTTTCTATTAAAGCAGATTAAAAAATGAAAGCCCCGCCCCGTTGCCTCGCGGATTTGACCAGAAATTTCGGCCAATCAGATCAACCAGAAAGGTTTACCGCCCCCTGAGTGACAAAAACACCCCCTGAAACTGAACGAGCGAAAAGAAAAACTGAGTGAGCGAAGAAAAAAACGCGCGGAGAGAGCTCTGCGCGCGCTCAGTTAGGACTGCACGGTGCAGTTGTAAGATACGCTCACTCAGTTATCAAATACGCGCCCTTCAATTAATGGCAGAGATGTGACGCCATACCCTGTGTCCTCATATGAAGACTTTACATTTGTGCCTCTTAGCACAATGATACTTACTTTTTCAAGTCTTAGATCTGTTAGCTACATTTTGAAACACTGCCCCCTTCATCCTGTGGTGACATCACAGAATTACACCAGTATCAGTAGGAAAAAAATGGCGGGAATGTCAGCAAAAAGCTTCTGCAAGAGTTCCCAGAAGAAAAATGCACCAGGTAAAAATTTTATCCAAATTTCATGAATGAAACCAATGTTTTTTTGTAAAATACATTTTCTAGTTTCATTTGGAGTTCAAATTTGACACATTTTATCAGTTGGTTGAAGCTAGGACATAGGTAAAAGTGATGTCCTCAAACCAGGACATATTTTTTGCAAAAACTACTTCCTGTACAAACTCACACTTCAGGTATTATGGTTATTAGGTCTTACTTATCTCAAATAGCAATAAGAAATACAAAATATACACCACACAAAAGTTCGGGTCTCAGTAGGTTAAAAACATTTTGTACATATACACGCAGCCACAGATGAGGAGCAGATAAATGTCCAACAGCAGCTGAAACTACTATACTGCGGTAACACCATAAATAACAGGTCCACACACTGTGTCAAAATTACTCTTTAAAGACTCAGTCCGATGGAAATCATATTTTTGTTATTTTTAACATGTTCTTGTGGTAATTTTTCTAATGGGGGACATTTATAAAGAAAATTATTGCATTTCTAAGTTTTATCTTTTATTCAGATGGTTGTGAATCAGGAGCACACAAAAAGAGATCGTATTTGTGATGCAGAAAGTACAATGGGCAGGTCACAAGCTCCCCGCTCCATCCCATTCTACTGCATCCACTTGCAGACAAAAAACCCCTTGTGTAACTTTGTTTTCCTCCTCTGAGCTGGTATTTGACTCAGAACTGTATTGCTGGATGGCTACAACATCAGTCACTAATTTTTGTTGCATCTGTAATGTTAGCTTGGTGGTGTGAGGTGTTGTAAGCTAGTGGGATAGCATGTGAACAGATAGAAGATGGGAAGAGGGTGGGCTTACACCGTTTTAGCAGTCCCGCCCACAACTCAGACAAATTTCGAATGAACTCCTGGCGCTCTGCAGAAACTGTTTAAAATAGATCAAAAGATGATCAGAGTGGGTCTTTAAAAAAGCATGATTCACAGAAAGTGAAAAAGGGCTCAGAAAAAGAGTGGGTGGGAGAAAAATCTGAATTTTCATCGCCAATCTGATAATATTTTATGCACACATTTTTAATGCATTTATTCACAATCGTTATTCACATAAACACAAAATGAAAAAAGAAAAAGCATGAAGCTACGAAAACAATAGGTTTCTTATTTTCTAATTTAGATGTTTCCAAAATGTTCAGTTTGTTTTTTTACATTGTTCTAAGTTACCTAGGCATGCTGTTAATATTATAGTGATATTTAGCTTGTTTTGTGTTTGTTCTTTAGTTTTTTTGGAAACTCAGATTTTCGTATTTGCTGTAACATTTCTTGCTAAATCTGCTGAACTTTTCTCCACACAGCTCTCCCTAGTCTTTGTTTTTCCTCATTTTCCATTCATCTTTTTATCTTTGCAGAACTGGCTTCACTTTTTCTTTTTTTTTTTTTTAATAAATGACGCTTTGATTGAGTTACTGTTGGGAGATTCTTTCTGCAGGGCGATTTCCCTCCACGCTCAGCAAACAGGATGTCTGTCGGTGTGTCTGCAGCCTGCTGATACACGACCTGATGATGGTGCTGGCTGGCACCAGAGTCAATGGGGGGGAGAGGAGCTTTGACGTCCTGTTAGCGTGACTTTTTAAGTACAAAACCTTTAATGAAGCACAGAAAGAGGAAAAAAAGAAAACAGATTGATGTTTTCCATGAGCAGTTCAATAAATGAGTGAAAAGAATTTTTACTTTGAAACTCAGTTTCTTTGTGATGAAGGCGTTCAGGTATGTGTTAAAAACTGGAGGGGCTTTCAGACGAACTCCAGCACTCTGATTGGTTGAATTCCAATTTTAATGGATTCAAATCCCTTGAAGCAATTTTTAGCAAAGAAGGAATAAAGTGGGAGGAATGTGGAATTTAAAGTGCCTCAGACAGCTTTTTAAAGGCCGTAGAATATTTCACTGGGCAGTAAAGCATTTAAGGCTTATACAAATGGAAACAACAAGACTTTTTAACAACATCCCGCTCTATAATCTTCCTGACTTTAGTGGACCTCTCATATGCTTTTTGATTCAGCCACAAAAATTCCAGTTTTCAGTAGAAACTGTTTTTGCAAACTGTTTTTTTTTAAAGGAAATGCTGTATGTGTGTTGGATGTGTCACCTCCCTGAAAGCTTCCATAGCTGCAAATGTTTGTTTTCTGTCGTCCCTTTAACCAGCTCACCAAACTTCTGTTGATTTTACGCTGTTAGGAAGGAAGGAAGGGTGTCCCCAGAGCAGAAACAGATCGTCTCTCTGCATCGCTGTCATCCACAAGTCCTTCCTAAGTTTTACGTTTCAGCTGCTTTAATAATTACCTACAGCTTAAAGTTTTTGTGTGTGGTGTGCCGCACACATCACTGCCGGACAACTGCAGGCGTTTGTGTTGTAGATGGGTGTTTTACATGTCTGTGGGCTGTTAGAATCTGTGTGTGCTTGCCACCTTCAGTGACAGCTGGCAGCAGTGTGTGGTGGCTACGAGAGATGAATACAGAGACCTATGTGTGTGTGCGGGGGGGGGAAACCACAGCTATGTGTTGAAGAGGACACTTGACGGACACATTTCTGAGCCCTTTGTGTGTCTGCATTAGTGGCCATTGCTGCAAACACAAGCTTATGTCTTGGTGACAACTACCCTTATGGGTTCTTATGGGCAAAAATGGGCAAACCTGAACAAGGCACACGGATGACAAATACAAAATATCAAGGTCCTAGATCACTCAATCAGCCTGTAGAGTGAAAATGTTCATGATAGTTGTATGGGCATTCTGAGAGTGATGGGTCGTAGTTAACACTTAAAAGTTTGTTCACACTGGGGCATGTGAGCTCATTCAAGAACGGACAAGCAGGGAGTGACAGCTTCACCTTTTTTGTTTTCTACTGTTTACTGGTGCACGTTCACCATACAGTTATAGGAGTCCTGATGCGAAATGTCGAAGCAGTGTAAATTGTGACTGTAACATGATAAGTACCTGCTGTTTGCTTACCCTGTACAAGTCTGCCCATTTTTCGGCCATAGACCCTTTCTAATCGTAAGGGCAGTCAGGACTAATCCTTTACTACCGACTAGAGCAGGGGTCTCCAACCCTGTTCCTCGAGGGCTACCGTCCTGCTTGTTTTGCAGCCAACCTTGCTTCAGTAGATGCTGATTAGCTGGATTGAATCAGCGCAGTTTCTGATTGACTGAACACACCTGATCCAGGTGAGCAGCAATGACTGAAGCAGGTTAGCTGCAAAGCAAGCAGGGAGGTAGCCCTTGAGGAACAGGGTTGGAGACCCCTGGACTAGAGTGTGGTGTAAAGGCAACAGTGTCACCCGGATGTCTCAAGTCCGTGCAACTCACTTTAGCCTTAAAAATGCACGGTACACTTACCACACGCAGAAGAATTGTATGTTACATTTGCCCCTGCATGCACCTGTACAGGTCAGGTCCCTGACCGGTGCATGGGATTATTCCTTTCTTAGCAGCTTCTTAACAGACTCTCAGGTGGTGGTTTTGGTGCTACATATTCCAGCTTGCGAGAGGGTATCACTTTCTTGGAGCTGACTGACTCGAGCTGGTGTTTTCATCCACATTTATTGGTGCCGTAACAAGTGTGACAAATTGTGCGCATGCTGGCAGGCTTTTTGATGAGCGGCTGTTTTAGTTAGCTCTGTGAAAAACATGCAGAAAGGTGCTCTCCAGCAGCTTTGGTGTCATGTCTTTTTACTTGCAAGTTCATTTCATCACTTTTGTTTGTCTGTTCTATAAGTTTATGTCTTCCATGGAATCTGCCCCGACACACCCTTTGGTTCATCCTCCTCTCCCACAGTGTGTGATTCCAAGTTAGCAGCTGTTGACCTCTATAAATAGCGTCAGTTGGGATGCAAAGGAATATAGAAATGGCATTTTTATTAAATATGTTTTTAGTTTTGCTCAGAAATTGTTTACACGCTCTCACAACCCCAACCTAACAGTACTGGTGCAACAAAAATGGTGTGCAATATTGGAGCTTTCCAGCCGTACAGTTCTGAGCCAGATACCAGCTCAGACGATTAAAATGAAGACATACATGGATCAATTTGTTTACAAGCAGATGCATCAGAATGGAGTGGAGCGGGAAGCTTTTGGCTTGCGCAGCAACTTTTCCACGTCAAAAATACGATCTTTTTTTTTGTTGTCGTCTACTCCTGATTCACAATAATTTAAATAAAGAAATACTGGGAAATCCAAGTTTAAGTATAATTTTCTTTTTATATGTCTACAATCATCAGAAAAATCCACAAGAAAATCTTAAAAAACACAATTTTTATCTGAGTGTATCTTGAACTTTTATTTACGTTTGAACAAAAAGTGAGTTATCTAAAGTTTGCAAGGTTTATGAATATTTCGGGCTTGCCTTTAAATGACAAAATGTAAGAACTTGAACCTTTGGTTGCAGTTTTGCCTTCTAGATTCTAAGTTTTCTACTTTCCAAAGGTCCTTCTTACAACAGAGTATTAGGGCCACCATAATAAAGTAAAAAAATATATACACAAAAATAAAGTCCTAAAATTAGGAAAAAATAGTCGTAATTTTTTTTAGAATAAAATGAAGTAAACAAATTAAAGTCGCTAAAGTCATTAAAAGACTTATTTCCTTATGAAACCAATCCTTAAGTAATCGCTGACAACGCGCTCTACGTCTATCATACTGAAACGCCATACTGGTTTCTTTTTTGTTGATTATATTTTCTTAGATTTTTTGCTTCATAAAAACTTTAATCTCGTAAATTCTCAATTTATAGCTTATGACATGATAACTTTGTTATCGAACAATATTGACCGTTTTACTCATAATTCTACAAGTTAATTCTTGAAAAATTACGACCTTATGTTATTTTACTACTTCATTCTCCTAAAATTAAAATTTTTTCTTGTAAAATTACAACTCTTTGTCATAACTACTTTCTAAAGTTTTTTTTTACTTTTTTCCTCATTATTTTACTACCTTATTCTCATACATTTTTCTTTTCATAAATTTACAACTTTTTTCTTTTTTCCTTGTAAATTTTTCTGACTTTTTTTCTCATGATTTTACGACTTTATTCTTTAGTCTTCTTAAATTTTTTGTGACTTTTTTTCTCCTTAATTTACAACTTTTTCTCATAAATTTACAAATGTTTTCTTGTCAAAATCCAACTTTTTTATTCTTGTGATTTTAGAATTTTGTTCAATTTTATGGTGGTGCTAATACTCAGTTGTACTTTCTCACATCTTCAGAGGCTCTTTTTAGTAGTTTTTATTTAAAGCTGGTATCTCATGAAGACATTCTTCTTTGTGCATTTCATTAATAACTCCTGAAAATTGAACCAAACACGTTTCTGCTTATTCTGCATAAACAGAATAACAGATTGTGTCAGGACAATCTTGGTAAGAGCTTTGACTTTTTAATTTTTTATGTGTCTACAAGCTCCTAAATCCTGACTGTGCACACGTTAATGGGAGTCCATGTGGGAGGTTGTCCAGGTGGAGGATCTTTGGCAGCATGTGAGATAACATCTACAGACACATAGAGAAAGACAGGTGTGGAGCGGTTTGCAGCCAGATACTCAGTCTGCTGATTGAGTACCTAGATTTTACCACAAGACAACAGATAAGTAAGTTGCAGCAGCCCCTTATTGCCACAGATGGACTGTCCTTTTTTCAGTCCAGGTTGTCCATGGCTTTGACTTGTGTGCATGAAATGATCAGATTCTTATGTTGAGTGCTGCTATGTTGATAATTGGAAGAGATGTAACAGACTGTGGATGAGGCAAGGTTTGGCGTTCTGAGAAATCATCTCAGGACACCTGTGGCGGAGCGTCAATACGACTTCTTCACGCCCTTCAACAGACACTCACACACATATGAGACACACACATATCTCCCTGTGCCGCTTCAACAGTATTATCCCCCACTGTGAATTTCTCCTGGCCTCACCACCTGTCGTCAGCTGTATTTCACTCTGCCTGTGTCTTCTGGGCCTCCTCTGTCCTCCCACACAGCTCATGGCTGTGCCAGAAGTAGACATGAGAACACATTCAAGAGCATTACGGAATGACATCTTACACTGATCTAATTACTCTCAGTTCAGGAGATCAGATACACCCCTCCTGGCAACTTTCTAATTCAATGAAACTGCAAAACTGTTAGACAGTAAACAAGTCTAGTTGGCACCTTAGAAAACCTTGTTAGTTGGCAGAAAGCGTGTGTGAAAGTCTTAGTACGTCCCTAAGTAGGTAACTGACAGCCTGTTGCTCCTAATCAATCCACATCATGATCTTAACTTAGAAAATCTGAGATTTTTTGCGCTTTACTTGTCTGGAAAGTTCTTTATTATTCATTCCTATTAGTGACAAAAATATTTGGAAGTCTGTGTGATATTTAAAGGAGTTTTCAATCCCTTCACGAAGTTCTTGCAGAACAGACACGTGAAAAGCAAAAAAAAAAAAAACTTTACTGAAAACAAAGAACTCCGTCTCAGATACCCCGGCCCTCAGTGAGGTTGGAGTATAAGTCGCAGCTACAACATTTAAACAATAATAATAAAAGTTATTGCAGTTTAATTCTTTTTTGACTCTTTTCTCTAAACCCACATGAACACGTTACTGCAGTGGTCCCCAACTCCCGGGAAGCGGACCGGTACCGGTCCGTAGATCAATTGCCGCCGGGCAGCAGAAGATTTAAATAATTATTTTGTTTTGTATCCCGAAAATCTTTTATTTTGCAAAAAAACCCAGATTCTCTCAGGTATACCTTCAATCACTTGAGCTGTAAAGTTTAGTCAGGGGAGCAAAATGACCACGTCTGAATGATCTTTTATTCTGAAAAATCTTTTGGTTTTGAAAATTGACCGGATTCACTCAATTACATTTCAGTCACTTGAGTATGGGGTAAGATAGCTGTCAATAAGAAATGTATTCATAAAGAAAAAGTTATACTCACAGACAAAGTCGTATTCATAAAGACAAAGTTGTGCAATAACATTTTGTGCACAACTATTTCAGAAAATGGGAATACAGCATTTAGTTTTATGTTTGACATATCTGCTTTGAGTACGATTTGTCTTTGTTTTTGCTATGACTCTTGCTTGTCTTAATTTCTCCTGATAAATTGTCAAAAATACATCACGGGGTCACAGGCATTCACATCGAGTCCTGGAACATTGATTGAACTGAGTGCGCCTGCACATTGCGACTCATTAATTAAACCACGATAGAATTAAACTTTTTAGAATGTTACTGATCCCATGGCAGGCACGCCTGCTGCAGCCTCTGGACCCATCCAGATGTACCTTTGCCTTGGCCCATCAGTACCCGGGACAGGCTTTGGCAGCTTCGTGACCCCGAAAGGTCACGAAAATGGATGGAACTAACAACAATTGCTAAGCTAGCTCAGAGCTTAAGTAGGCTAACTGGCAGCCGACCGTAGCAAAGTTAAAAAGAAAAATCAGAAACAGAAAGAAAGTTGGGTATTCTGATCCTACCGTCTTCTTCAATTTTTTAAAATGTTTTTTTTGTGTTTCTTTCTACTGCCGCAACAGTGGACTGCCAGTTATCCTACTTTAGCTCTGAGTTAGCTTTGCTGTTTTTGTTTCGTTATATCATATCAAAGTCAACCAATGTTTTACTTGTGTTTTTTTTTTTTTCTACATCTAATGAGTGGAGTGTCACGTCTGCTACTTCCTTTTTAACTGTTTTCACCACTTCTGGTCTAAGACGATCCACTGCAGCACTGTTTACACAATCGGCTGTTGTAGACTGACTACCACAAAATGCGTTTGGACATCGCTGTATTTTGATCTGTTTTATTCAGTGTTCAACAGAGCTGTTGCTATCAAGATAATTTCCTGTTATGGGATCAAAAACAAATCTAAAAAGTTGCTTTTTATATTAGTTTAATAGAACTTAACAGAAAAAAAAAAACTTAAAAGAACATATTTTTGACAGTTTTTTAACAGGATAAATTCGTATACAATACAAAGAAAAGTGGTATTCAAAAGAGACATGTTAAACATAAAACTAAATTTTGTACTCGTATTTTTTCCTGCTTCCTCCTGTTTCTATGTCCCCCCCAGGCCTCTGTAAAATCCTCATGGTGATGACTGGTCAGCACCCACAAAAAGGTTGGGGACAACTGCATTACGGGGAATTGCAAAACCACATCTAAACAAACTGCAAAAAGCAAATTCATATAAATGCAAAACCAAAGGATTTCTCCTGGTCTGTTCTGCTGCCTTCTAAATTAACTAGAGCAGGAATACCAAAACTACAGTCAAGCATGGTGGTTGAGGAGAGATCCTGTTGACTACCGTAACTCTTCAACCGTTTACACAATTAAAGTCATTCCAGTAATTTGTGGACAAAAGCAGCCTTGAGCTGATATGCTACAGTAGTGACATGTTTACACAATCAGTGTAAATCAGCTGATGCTGGCAAGGAGAAAAAAGGTCTTGTGCCGTTATGCAATACTTAACATTAGCAAAGTATGAATGCACTGTCAGCTATAAACAATTTTTTTGTGTCTGTAGTCCAATGTAGAGTTGTACAGTCAAACAGCAGTTCAAATTAAAGACGTGGTACCGCTCCTTCTTACACAGAGGATGTAACAGTCTCCTACTTAAGAACTATGGCTTACTTTGTCATTAAATTTAATTAACCAACATTTTCTTGATTTTCCTCAGTTTCTTAGGCACATGGTTTCTTGGTGTTGCGAAGTATTGTCTGAATACAAGTTCAGTCATTCAATATTTATTGTTTGTCAGCTTGTCATTTTAAGCAAAAAGGTCTTTTTTCTGTCAGATTTTCAAAAATCCAAAAGGTTTTATGTTAGTTTGGTTTTTATTCTTTGAAAGGAAGGAAGCCATTATTCTTCAGTTGTGCAACGTGATCCTCGACAGGAAGTAGTTCCAAAGATTTCCCTCTGCTGTCAGAAGTTAACTGCTTCTGTGTTGAAGGCTACTGTTGGACATTTTTTATTTTAGAAAGACTCGATTCTTGAAGGAAACTGGTCTCCACAATCTTTATTTTCTTTGTGGGATTTATAGAAAAATAATTAGATTACTACTTTCTTTTAGTTGGAGGCAACCTTCTAAATCCAGGAAAAGGCTTTGATCTGCTCTTTCCTTTATATGGCTGCCTTATTTGCTTTCAGCTGAGTGTGTGATCCATATGAGTCATTTATCCTGTTGGTGTCATTGTGTCATCTTGGATGTCAATTATAAATATAGGTTGACCATCTGACCTCTGACAGGTGTGTTTCTGCTGGAAGGTCAAACGGTTTTTGACTGCCGTTGTGATGAGAAATGAATAAATGAAAATCAGATTCCGTATTGATGATGTAAATAAAATCATCTGGAACTTTGTTCAGAGTGCAAACATTTTCATTTTGCTCATCATACTGCCCGCTTAGCGCCTCAGCCAGGTCAATCTGGTGTCACAGACCTCAATAGCTTCAAGTTCTAGACTTTGCTCTCTTACTGGGCAATACATTGATTTTAGTTATTAATTTGAATTTGATGTGAAAGATTTATTTCTGGCAACATCAGCACCCTGCTTTCTTGTTCTTGTTGTGTCAAATAAGGTCAACTTGTTCGTTGCTCGCAATGCGCAGACTTTAAAATCTCAACTAGCAAAGAGGAGCTTTTTTCCAAAACAGGAACAGTTTCTTTATGAACCTGGTTTGATTTTGCGACTTGCAACTTAGAGAAACAAGCCGCACACTGCAAAATCAAAAGTGGGAGCGTGACGAATTTGTGGGAGAAGTGCTGCTCTCTACGAGATGCTCCAGCTACCAGCAGCTCACCGCCAAAAGATGAATCATTTTCACACTGTGCCGCCTTTAAGACTCGTGTCCGATGGAAAGCTACCATGCTGGAAATGTTTTGCTAAGGCTGCCTTGCCGCATCCGTACAACAGCACATGAGGAAAAAATTGCAAGAGAACTGATGGGGATTTTTACTCTGCCCCAATGGACTTGTGGTCGAGTTGAATAGTGGAGCACATGCTTTTGATATCGCATTTTAATGATGAAATTTGTGTCTGTCTGTAAACAACTCCCAAAGGAGAGGCTAAAACAAGAGTTTTTGTGAAATATAATGTGTCATTTGTCATTTTTGTTTAAGAAGGTAGAGGGAGGAAGAAAAGAATAGACTAAAATCAAAAATCAAGTTTAGTGTGAAAAAATTCTGAGGTTTTATTTTTAGTCCACATCTCTCCGGTCTGTGTTCTACTGATGTGACTTCTTTTTGATTTTCTTCAGTGGAATCATTCGCAAAAAGTCAAAGTGTGTGATGATCAATCCCCTCTGTCCTCAATCTTCCAGACGGGCTCCACAGAGTTGAGGCACACTGCACTCTGCGTGTCACCATCATCACCGACGACATGTTGACCAACAGCATCACGGTGCGTCTGGAGAACATGTCCCAGGAGCGTTTCCTCTCTCCACTGCTCGGCCTCTTCCTGGAAGGCGTGGCCACTGTTCTGTCCACCAAGAGGGAGGAAGTGTTTGTTTTCAACATCCAAAACGACACAGATGTGCAAGGCTCCATTCTCAACGTGACGTTTTCGGCGCTGCAGCCAGGAGGTGGTCTTGGTAAAGGTACTTTTTTCCCATCTGAGGACCTGCAGGAACAAATCTACCTCAATAGGACACTTCTCAGGATGATATCCTCCCAGGAGGTAACTGACAGGGATCACACACACCAATGTTTAGCACTTTTCAAATATACTCAACTACATACTGCAACTTATCTTCACTCCAGGTGTTGCCGTTTGATGATAACATCTGCCTGCGGGAACCCTGTGAGAACTACATGAAGTGTGTGTCAGTGTTGAAGTTTGACAGCTCCCCACCCTTCATCGCCTCTGACACGGTTCTGTTTCGACCCATCCACCCCATCAACGGGCTGCGTTGCCGCTGTCCGGTCGGTTTCACCGGAGACTACTGCGAGACAGAGATTGATCTCTGCTACTCGGGGCCCTGCCAGAACAGAGGCAGGTGCCACAGCCGAGAGGGCGGGTACACCTGCGAGTGCCTGGAAGACTTCACAGGTGGGTTTCTCACAAACAATCCTCTTTGTGTTTAGTTTGACTTTGCTTTGTTGAGGGAAAATCAAATAGTTTGAAGGGTTTTGTTTCAAAACTGTTTCAAAACTGCCACCAGTTTTAAGGTGACCGGTGGATGACCT
Source organism: Adrianichthys oophorus (assembly GCA_036245035.1). NCBI lineage: Eukaryota > Metazoa > Chordata > Actinopteri > Beloniformes > Adrianichthyidae > Adrianichthys > Adrianichthys oophorus. The sequence continues at coordinate 1,362,569 of BSAI01000131.1, forward strand.
TGGTGCAGAACGGATCAACAGACTTCTACAAAATGCGCAAACACAAGCTTACAGAGCAGCAGATTTATGGCTGTGAAAAGGTGTTTGGAAAGCTCACCACACTGGTCAGACCAGTCAAATAACATATAAAAGATTAATAAAAATCGCAACAGCTTTACAAGCTTGTGCTTGAAATTCCTTACATTTGTAACACAATGAAGTAAAACTTTCTCAGGCAGCAAAAAGCAATTAGCATTGTCTGCAGCTAACCATGAGGAACATTTGGCTCAAGGTGTCTGTTCAAACTGTAAAGCTGTGGAGTTCACAGCCTTTGTCCTGTGAATAAAACCTCTGATAAACAGCTCCACAGAAGATTTGAAATGAACCTCACATCTGCTGTCCTGTGCTTCATTTATATGTTAGTGTAGCACTAGCTAAGCTAAAAACATTTAATCCTTTAACACTAGAGATGTCACTTTTGACATACCATAATGCTCTGACTGTTTATGCAGTCAACGTAAATCACCTGATTCTGATGCAGAGAAAAGCATCGATTTGATTGCATGAGAAGTATTAGAGCATCATAGAGGGGATGTCCCAACTATTAGCATTTCTAACAACAAACTTTACCTCGGGCTAAGCTGGTTTCACATTGTCTATCTCCATCAGTGAAGTGGTGGGAGGTGTGAAAGCCATGGGGGGTGTGGATCTGGGGGAGGGGCTCTATGTTAATTTTTGTATTTATTAATTTCATTCATTTTCCAATCCGCTTTATTCCTTTCGGGGTCACGGGGTTGCCGGAGCCTAACCCGGCCACTCATGGGCGAAGGCAGGGGACACCCCTGGACTGGTCGCCAGTCTGTCGCAGGGGCAATTTTTGTATTTATTCTTATGTTATTTATTTATTTGTTTTTGTTCTTTTGCCTATTATTGTTATTATTATTATTTTTGTGTAAAGCACTTTGTGTTATGGTTTATATGAAAGTGCTATTTAAATAAAGATTGAATGATTGATTGATTGTATAAGAGGACTAGACCGACTGTGTGTTACGTCCCCAATTAGAAAATTAGAAAATGAAGTAAATTCACTCATCATTTTTACAATACGGACACCGCCATGTTGTAGCCAGACAACGTTTGTAAGCAGTGATTGGTCCAAGTTGGTCTGATTTAACGTTTCTATAGCAACCACTCTCATCAGTCAGGAGTAAGCAGGCTAGGGAGAATCTGTCTATCAAACGTTTTAAAATGTGAAACCATGTACTTTTACTGAGACATCTGATTGGTCAGTTTATAACTTGAATAACTGAAACTACAGAAAAAAAATTTAAAAATAAGGATTAGCAAGAACATGTTAAAATAAGTTATCAGAACAAGAATGGTTATTCTGACAAATAGAATGACTGAGTAATAGCTGTTTATTTCTCAAAAAAGTCTCTGGGATTCAGAAACCAAAAGGGTTTAATGAGCTGCAGTAATAATACTTTTAAACCAAAATGGATGGTTCCCTCCATCCAAACAGGAAGTACCTGCTGGTTCCATCCGGACGGAACCAGCAAGTACTTCCTGTTTGGAATGCGAGTGGGGAGGGTCACTCAGTCCAGTTCTCTTATGCAGTCAGTGGGTTTGACCTAATTGTGCTGTAGAACAACTCGCAGGTTCACATATCACAACACTTACAGACCTCTGAAAAAGTTGTCTTTGTCTAAACTAAACTTGTACCTGTTTTTTTTTCTTTTTTAGAAAATACATACAATTCTGGTTGACAGAGCTACTCCCAAAACTTTATGTGTAAATTTAAGTTAAACAAACTGTAAGAAAACTTTCAATTTATTCATGATTAGCTCTTTATCGGCAGAATTGTACCTTTTTATGTTTATGATATTTATACATTCCAAAAGGGTTGGACATTGTTATACTCTAATAAGTTCTCTGGACAATGAGATCACAATGTATTTAAGGAATTATAAAAATCAAAACATTAAAAAAACAACCCACAACCACTAGTACTGACAGGAAGTTTTAGAAAAAGACAAATTTCAAAATAAAATTTGTAAAAAAAGAGAAAAGAGGAAAAAAGACAGAAAGAGTTATACTAACTCTGCAGGTCATATGTGGCAGATGAGGCTTTGGGAAGACTTTGACGCTCCATTGTTCCCTCTCAAATTGCTGTGAAATATTTCCTGATGTCAGTAGTATACTTCCCCTTTGTACATCTGATACCAGACTGTCTTGGCTTTGCTGTCTGCCCGCTAACAAAGTCACTAACTGCCCTCATCTGCCATCTGTCTATCCCAACACTTCCTTTCTCTTCCTCCTTCTTATCTGATCCAATTACCTGATTATACCTGCTTTTGTCTGACTTTTGCCCCTTTTTGTCAATGCCCGCGTCCATCCTCTCCATCATATTTCTCAGCATCTCAGTGTCTCCCTCTTTGAAGGTCACAGTTCAAGTGCAGATAGTCAGAGCCAATCAGGAACCATTATATGCCTGATGACAGCGGGGGGTGGGGGTTCCGTCCTCCTTGGGTTTCCTACATTACAGGGGAAACGGATTTTCATAATTCCCCCTCGGAGAAAGGATTATATTGAGGAGAGACGGGTCATTAGCTGGTTCCAACCTGTGATGCTGCGGGTCTGCATAGACCCTGGATGGAGAGATCTTGTCTGGATAGCAGGCTGACCCAAATCTTTGCACGGGACACAAAGGCACCAACGACAAATAGCATTACTGTCAAAAAGATGTCTGTGGAATTTCAACGACAGAAACCAGGAGTCTCAGTCCCAGACGGTTCTTTTGAACAAAGGACCATCCATACAGTCATTAAAGAGGAATTTCCAGTCACTGCTGTGGGAGGAAAAGTAGATTATACTGTATTATATGTAGTGGAATATTGATGACCCATGAAACTTTCATTATAATGCACTGTGGTTCATTTGTCCCATAGATATATTTGTATTTTTTATGTAGTTTGTAATACAGTGTTCTCTTGTTTATCGTGGTAGTTATGTTCAATAGATTACCTGTGTTAGGATTATAGATGTTTTGATGCTGTAAAACCCCTCACTGCGCTTTTTACACACTTTTCTCAGACAGACAGACACATTTTTACACTTTCCTCTCTTGTTTAAACTCTCAAAGTTCAAAACTCAATGCATTCTGGACAGGAGACATGGCACAGAGAAGATTAACAATGTTCTACAGCCAATCAGGACACAGAAAACAGTGGGCAGACTTAAAAACAAACAAAAAAAACAGGCTAAATTTACAGTGAAAAAAATTAGCAAAATTGCAAAAGATGACCTGCGATGTAGCAGGGGCACACATTACAAACTGTAAGTCAAGTTTTGCTTTTCTGGGAAATGTTGGATATGACTGGTTGCATCAGCTGCAGAGAACAAAATAGTAAAAAAAAAGCTTTCTCTGCTGTCTCTTCTAATTTAAGGTCACATGATTTTCGCTTTATTATTTATTAGGCACACATCCCAGAAAAAAGCTCAGAGGAGCTTTGTGACTGCTAATAATCACGGATGTAACAGATACAGATGCATATAGAAAAATTGATCTGGTATTGAGAGTAACAGCAGTATCGGTCAAAAACCACAGTTACCAACAAGATCATGTCAGTAAGAAGATAACAAGTCAATCAGGAAGTAAATAAACAATTTCTGGCTAACTTTGCTAGTTTCTCTTTCTGTTGGGCTCCCTACTGTCTTTGCCCTTTTATATTAATATGATCCAAACAAAAAGACGTCCAATCACAGGCTTGCTTCTACCAAGTCGGGCCAATTACAATAGGCTGAAAGTGAACAACAGTGATGGAGTGTGAGTTGTATTCACTAAACTTACGTGACGTTATTTTTACAGCACTTCAAACAACACCTGAATAAATTAATATGAGATGTGTTTTATAAACCACAAAGTCGAAAAGACTCAAAATATCAGGTTTTTATGATTAAAGCTGTTATGTCAGACATTTTGTTTTTGTTGTTTAAAATAAAAATGGCCAGTAAAAAAAATTTAAAGCAGTAAAAGCATTTTGGTTTAATAGTTTTAGAAGCTAAATGAATTATAAATGTCTAAATTGTATTCATTTAGGTAAAAGTGAACTGTATCGTATTCCCACAAAGTTAGTTGAATCTTTTATGACTTATTGACTGTAGATGAGAACTGGACTGAGTGAACCCTCCCCCCTCGCATTCTAAACAGGAAGTACCTGCTGGTTTCAAGAAGCCAAAATCCCATGGCTTCTATTGAGAAATAAACAGCTGTTACTTAGTCTTTTATTTGTCAGAAAAAGCATTCTTGATCTGATAACATTTATTCACTCAATCACTGCTTACTGGTGATGTCTGGTTCCAACATGTCAGTGTTTGTATCGCAAAAAAAAAAAAGATGTCTCAATTGACTTAATTTTGTTGTAGCCGGAAGTAAACCATTTTCTACGGGTGATGTCACACTTACTCCATCCAGCTCTCATGTACAGTCAGTGGTATCAAACATGTGAGAGGAAAAGATACCCACCCTACTGATAATGTCTCTATAAAAAAAACAAAAACATGAGTTTCTGCATTGAAGGCATGGGAATGTTTGACCGACAAGCTTGATTGAGTATCAAAACATCTTGTCAAAACAAATGAATTCCCAACATCTGATGTTAAAGTCGGCCTCTTTGTCAAAAATTGGCAAAATTTTTGAGCAAAACTAACAAAATGGTGATAAATTGCAGTCACGACATGTTAATTCCTCATCTTGATTGTGTATGGGTTTGTACATAGTGAGATCCCAGTGTCATCTTTCAGCCCAAATTGCTGTGTTTTCCTTTCCTCATTCTGCAGGTGAACATTGCGAGCTGAATGCGTCTTCAGGCCGTTGTGTGCCTGGTGTTTGCAAAAATGGCGGTGAGTGCGTCAACCGACTTGCTGGAGGCTTTATGTGCCAGTGTCCTCCTGGGGAGTACGAGAAACCTTACTGCGAGATGACCACCCGCAGCTTCCCTGGACTGTCCTTTGTCACCTTCAGAGGTCTGCGGCAGAGGTTCCACTTCACCGTATCCCTCATGTGAGTCACTCCCTCAAATTCTTCAATACTCCTCTGTATGATCTATTTGTTGGGATAACCTCTGACAAAAACAGCACGTTACACTAAAATATTGTTCTATTTGTCAGGACATAATAATAAAAAAACAGATTCTTGTTTTGCATTAAAGTACACTCAGCTTTAGATTCAGTGTGTATAACAGTACAAAGTAATTTACTCGATTGAATAAGCAGCTAGCGATGACTTGAACTGATCATTTTCTCTTGGCAGTCTTTTTCGTTGCTGTGGGGGAGTTTTGGCTGAATCTCCTGAGCAATGTGACTTTTATTAGATCCACTGAGGTTTACAGACATCCGTTCTCTAACAAATCTGTTTCATTTGAGCTGAAATCTGTGCTTTGACCGCGTCCTTGCAACCCATCTTCTCTTCATTTCACTATGGTTGGACGGTTGTACTGACTCTTCAATCTCAAATACTTTGGTTAACAGAAGAGTTCATGGGTAATTTTATGACTGCAAAGGGTCATGTAACCAAAAAGGTCAACTAGTTACTTGTTCACCCTTAACCCCTGAGAACACATGGGGTCAAATTTGGCCTCTGTTTTCTTTTCTTTTCTGCTTTTTTTTTTACTTTTTAATGTATAATTTTTTGGACACTGTTAATTGCAACTATCAAAGATGAACAAAAAAAAGGTAATTTAACTCTAAAAATCCAGAAGACAATTGCTTTTGGATAAACAATTTGAATAAATTTACTTTCATTTGACTTCCAAATTGAAGCTTATTTGAAATGGAAAGTAAGTGGATGTTGATGCAGTTCACCAAAAAAAAAAAAAACCAACAAGGAGGTTTTAGAGACGAGCAAAAACAATATAGATAATTCTAAGTTGGTTTAAAGAACCTTTTTTCATCCCATGGATGATGTCATTTTCTGCCAAGATAACAACAACAGAGCTAATGCTGTGTTCACTCTAAACACCATTTCAGCATCAAGATTGCTGCTAGACGCGTGTCCAAAAGAGTGTTTTTAACACTTGTGGGAAGAGCTACCATCAAATGTGTTTAGTCTCATTGCTGTATAATGAAAGACATGAGTGATGTTGAGAGATGAGGTTTATTTATTTTGAAGGGCTCCACAAAGGAGTCTGGGTTCATGAGATCATTCAGAGATTCTTCGGGTACAATGAGGTTCACCATCTACTGCAGGAGCTGTGTCTGAAAGACTGACGCTTTCAGTGGTACTTCCGTCTCTCTGTGACCCAGTTTGACAACTTGCTGTCCGAGGATGGAAAAAATGAAAATAAGAATAAAATGAGAGGATCTGTTTATTATTGTCTCGATGAGACAAGAGGAGACAATCAGATTTTTGTTTTTGTTGGTTTAGGATTCCACTCGCTGTTCACAATAACAACACATCACTTCCAAAGCTGAGTTACTGATTGGCTGAGGGAAGGCAACACTTTGCCAAAGTTCAGATATTTGAACTCTGGGAATATCAAACTCAACATTTTTGATGCTCCAGTCAGGAAGCATTTGCTGCACTGTCCAAAATGCGCTGACGCTATGGCGTCACGCTGCACCTGACACTCGAAACGCATAAAATAACTTCTGATCGTGTTTGGACATTGACTTAACATTGAAACTGGATGCCCCTGACGAGCAAATCCCGTTTGGTGTATAAAGAGTATAAGAAACGTGTCATAAAATCATTTTCACAGAAACCAGTAGACACTTCCTAGGTATCGATCATTGGATGTTAAGGGATGTTTGAAATGGTTTCTTTCTGTTCTTGCAAGTACAGTTATTTGCATGAAGCCCAATATCCCCACTTTCATTTAGTTTCTATAAAGGTAGTTTTTCTAATAATCTGTTGTTCTTGCTCTCGTCTTTAGTTCAGAGAGCAGAGATTCTCCTTACAATCTTCCCATCAACCCCTGAAGGATCACTCTCTTTCTGCATGTGACCTTAACCATTTTTAAAGTTAAGACGGAGACAATATCCTGTTTTAACTTCAAGGTTTCTAATATACAAAACCACAAATTTTTATATTTTACCATGAAGACCCACTTCAATGAAAATGATGTTTTTGGTGTGTTAAACAAGTTCTTGTGGCATTTTTCTGATGATGGAGGGTATATATTAAGAAAGTTAAGCTCAAAATTGAATTTTCTGAGTATTTCCTTATTCATGTGAATCATTCATTTATTCACTGTGAATCAGGAGCAGATGAGAAACATTCCATTTTGACAAGAGCTTATTTGTGACGTAGAAAATGTGTTGGGCAGGCCACAAGCTCTGAGCTTTCAGTAACGGGGAGAAGAAGGGGGGCGGGGTTGCTTCACACCACTGGTTCTGCCCACATCTCAGAGGCAAATTTCTGATGAACTACTGCCACTCCTCAGAGTCTTTGTCCTAGAAAACTACACAGATTTTTAAAATTTTGGCTAAAAACGGCATAATGGTAACTAAAAGACAAATGGGAACACTTTAAAAATACATCAGAAGATGATCGAAACGGGACTTTAAAGCCAAGTGAAGAAGAAAAAAAACTGCTCCGGGGCAGAATATGGACCCTGCTGAAATCTCTTCACTTTGTTGTCTGCAAGTAGATATCTATGGGGTACAAAAGTAAGTCGTAAATATTTTTGCGGTGACTGTATGCAGGAACTGCCAATGTTATGTAAAGTTTGTATTTACCTCTACGTCCTCCGGAGACAAATAATAGTCTGAATGGCATCAACAATGTCCTACAGAAGTAGACTTGATAAACAGTGCTTACGAGAGGCTCAGGAACGACGATGGTGGGGTATTTAACTGAACCTACAACTACTTATGCAGCAATACGGTTGATTTGACGGAATCTGTAGCAATAAAAGCCAGATTTCCTTGATGCTCCTCATCTGTTCTTCGGCTACTCAAAGAAATGTTGTTACAATTTGGCTCCACATCTTCATTAAGCTCATTAAGAGTGAGATGTAGATCTACAACCTCCTAGATCATACAGGGAAAAGATTAAATTAAGGGTGCGGAGTCACTAGAGAATGAAAGAAAGCTGGTATTTTCTGTCGCACGTCGTCCAGCTCACATGGTCTTCATTACTGTGATCTGTGCGGTAAAATGGTAATTTAAACACAGCTGAGTTCAAAAGTACATCTTGAAAGTTGGGCAAGTAGAGACTTGAGCACGTTTCCATTGTGTCTCTTTGTCTACCTCCAAATGCACAAGCAGACACGCACTGTCAAAAAACTTGTGTCGTTTTCAAGGACAAGGTTTGCCTCTGCATTGTTGGCGCGGAGATACCCTCCCCCCTTCCCGTCACCCATACCTGATCAGTCTGTTTACACGCTCTCTCGCTAGCTCACAGCCCCTCACACCCCCAACTAGGGCACATGAGGAACATGCACGATATGAAGAAATCTCGCAAAATCCAATGCCAATATTGTGACCAATTTTACGATAACAGAAATAGTTTTTTTTAGCATGAGTGTAAACATTTAGGGAATCTGTTTGTTGCAATATATGCTGTCTTTTGCGAAACACACATTGCACAGATCAATATTGCAATGATGATAGATTTGCGATTTATTGTGCAGGCTTACTCCCAACCTGACATTACCGGTGCAACAAAAATGGAGAGCAACATTGGAGCTATCTGCTTTCCGAGCCACATGCCAGCTCGAACAATGAAAACAAAGATGTACATGGATCTAGTCGTCTGCAAATGGATGTATCAGCATGGAGTGGAGCGGAGCTTGCGTATTTCTGCGTCACACGTACAATCCTTTTTGAATTGCATGTTTTTGTCTGCTCCTGCTTCACAGCAATTTGAATAAAGAAATGCTCAGAAATGCAGTTTTGAGCTTATTTTAGTAATAAATGTCCTTTATCATCAGAAAAATGCCACAAGAACATGTTAAAAAAACAAAAGAACAATTTTCATCAGAGTGGGTCTTTGAGGTTTTGGCACACATTGAAGATCATGAAGAAAAGTACTTTGACAATAAATTCATGGGTGGCTGAATTTAGTGAGTTAAGGGTGTAGAACCCTGAAAACAGGAAAAGCCGCGTGAAGAGTTTCCTTATCAGTGTTTGCTTACAGCCGTCCTGGCTTCCTGGCCTCACTGGCATCTGTCGGCTGACTCCTCTGCCCTCGCCTGAAACTCCAAAACAGCAGGTGAACTTTGTACAGCAGATATGATTTTTTGCTGCCACGAGAGCAATGCTCATACTACTTTTTAAGACAGAGGAACTGCTTCCTCGATGTTACGTACATCCTTTGTATACTTTTATTGGAAAGTCTCTTTTCCTCTGGAGCGCTGTCGTTCCACCATTAAATCCAGTTGCCTGTCGGTGTCTGCCTGTTTCAGTTGGAAAGCTTCTCAGCACCATGAAATCTATTCAACGACACAAATGTGAGTAGTTGTTGGGACTTCCCTTAGCAAAAAGTAGTCCTATTCAAGGGTGGGTTCAGACTGGACACTTTTGGTTTGCTTAAAGTGAACCAGAGTTCGTTTCCCTCGATAATCCGGAACAGATTTTCAGTCCAAATGCACCCAAGCAGACCCTGGACAGGGACCAGGAACCGCTCTCTGACCCATCTTTCAAGGTGGTCTCAGTTCATTTCCAAAAAGGCTGAAATTGAGTTTGTTCTGAGTTTTTCTCGGTAGGTATAGGATCAGTGCTCGGAGCGCAACAGCTGAACCTGAACGACCACCATAGCCGGGTATTATGGGATGTAAACAGGGTAGGAATGTAGTAACTGTTGATCCGCGGAAAAACATGGAGCAAGAATGAGGCACAGCAACTCTTTGAAATGTGGTTGGATGAATGCAGGCTCATAAAACAACGTTTAACGTGATACACTTTGCTTCTCACACTGTTTTCCTGACAACATGCCTCCGCCGTTTCAAAGTAGCAGTAAAAAGTGATGTACCTGACATTGATACAGACTCTCACGATTGATCAGCGCAATATAAAGTTTGAGCAAGTGAACTATACCAACAAGTATTTAAAAGATTAGGACTTTCGTTATTCTTTCTCTCGTTGCTTTGCCCTGCCCTCATAGTTCCTGGCCAATGACTGATGAGATCTTCACTCAAGTGCTTTGGTTTACAAGCTTTGGTTCAAAACAGAAATGTCCTGTTGGAGGTAGTGTGAATACAGACCAAACACAAGGTTCGGGACTTGATCCAGACCAAATTAAGCTAACTTCGTCCAGACCAATGGACTTTTCCTGTCTGAATGGACTCCAAGTGTGCAACAAGTATAGTTAGTCTATACTAAAAGACAGGCAGTATACAAAGAGTTTACTTTAAATTCTTTCTATGTATTGTAAACGTAGAACGTTCCAAACTGATTTGCAGAAGTATTCGAGTTAGTAAACTACCTACAATACATGATCTGAAGCTGACTTACTATGCCTATACTCAAGTATACTTAATAAAAGAAACTTCAAGTGTACTCCTTTTTTTTTTTTTTTTACTGAGGGTTTAATCAAGTAAAACCTTCAACATTTATCTGTCTCTGCAGGTTTGCTACACGAGAAAGAAACGCTCTGCTCCTTTACAACGGCAGGTTCAACGAGAAACACGACTTTATCGCCCTGGAGATCATCGAGGAGCAGATTCAGCTCACTTTCTCTGGAGGTTAGGCTCTCTATTGTGTGTTTGCCTGCACCTGAATGTGTGTTGAGTGTTCAATGCACAGTAAACAGATTACTTGACCAAGCAATTCCTCATGAATGAATGCTTTGCTTTAGTGTGTGCATACATCCAAAGACAATTGATGAACAGGTTGTCTGAATTTCAAAAAGTAGCTAAAGTTAACAAGTTCATACAGAGGCCTTTTGAAGAGTTTTAAAGCACCAAACTTAAACACGTTCTCTCTCTGAGTCGAATCACGTATATAGTAAGAATACAGATTTTAAAAATTAAAATATTAGCAAAAAACCCATGTTTACAGGCTTGGACAGTTTGACCATCACCACCATGTCGTAAAAACCACCATGTTTTCCATCACAATAAGGAATGCAGTTTAATTTGGTCATGTTAGGTCAAACCAACTTAAAGGGCACATTCACACCAGTAGTCTGGATCCACTTCAGGGTTTGTTGATTGCATTTTGCAACTTTGAAAGCTCATATAAGAGTTAAGTATTACGAGTTGCAAAACAATAATAAAAAAACGAAAACCGCACCCCATTGGCAACTGTAAACGTGATGCTGTGTGGAGGCACAAGCACGTAGAATACCCTCAGGTTCCTTCTTTATGTTTCTTTGTCAGCCATTATTGCCCCAAGTGACCAACTTTTGACACTGTGGGATTTTTCCATGCATTTGATCCACTCCAGTTTTTGGTTCTGTTTTTAGGAGCGCTGTGTTTGGAAGAAAACCGAAACAGACAAAGAAACAGACAACAGCATCACCAACCCTTTCACACCCAATTCATGGGACCAACTTAGAGTGAAAGCAGGCTAAAGCCTTAGTGACATGCACCAGTATGGGGATTGACCCGTGTTTTTTTGGGTTGTCCGGTTCTGTGGAGGCTGCATCTTAAGGGGAGAGCAGGTGTGTCTTTAGCTACACACGTTCAAGAACACATTAAACGCAGGTTCTTGAGTGTGTATTTAGAAATAGGGAGTGGCTTCTTCATTCTTCTCCTTTTTCACTAGCGCATGTCTGCCACCCAACTTTAAAAGAGGCTTGGTGCAGAATGTTGAAGCGATGAAAATCTCGTGAATTTTGCTCCAGTTTTTTTTCTTTCACAGCTCTATTCCGATACAGGAAAGACTTGGTGTCGCAATAGAATTCCGGCCGGCCACAAACCAACCTTGGTTGGTACTTACATGAATTAAAAGTGATGCCATTAGGTCACTACCTAATCCAAGTCCCTGATTGGTCAAATTTCAACCTGGTTTAACTTAACACATGTGCAATGGCAAGCGTTATGTACGTAAAGCCCAAATATGGAAGTAGAAACTTACGTAGTTTCACGTGAGCATGAGAGTTTTGAACACGGAAGCCTAAAACGCTGCACACACTTTACAGACAATTGATACAGATTATGTAACATAGACCACTGCGTTGCAGAGGGCGGGGTGAGCTTAGCTTTGCAGTTCACTTAAGGCTCAAGCGGCAACGTTAAGGAACGTCATGAAAATGGAACTTACAATTATTGTGTGTGTGGTAAGTGTATGGTGAAGTATTTGCAAGTTAATGTAAGTTGCACGCAGTTATGACCTATGGTCATGCTATTGTACGGTGCCATTCACGCCACACCCTTGTTTTTGGTAAAGTGTAAGTACTGGCTCCCCTCGCGAATGCTGCATGCACAGGTTGTGCTCGTGATACCTAAGTGCCCGTAGAATGGCCAAACAAACTACAATTTTCTCATTTCTACCAGCACTATCAGACGCAGGATTTTGATAAGGAAAAGCAAAGTCTAAGGAAAAGGAAACTTCTTTACGATACTCCTGCGTCTCACCTACTTCATCCTTACTTTACCCTCACGTTTGCAAGTGTTCACTATGACCTGTTGCTTACACCATGCCCGTAGAAAAAATGTGCATGGACATTTTTACCTTATGAGTTCACCATGGGATCTACAATATTGATATTTCGTGCAGGCCACCCAAGTGCCCCGTACAGGTTTGCTCATTTTTTACTCGTATCCAGCCGTAAGGGAAGTTGTAGCTAAGACTAAACTTTAAAGCAATAAAATCTGTTCAAATGCAGTTAGGGATGAACAATAGAATTGGCATTGTCTGATATGAACATTTCTCCAAATAAGTTTTGCCGGTAAAGTTTTACTTGGTGCCATAAGTGCCCCCTCTAATTGCCATACCTTTCACTATTTTCTCGAGGCTTACCTTTACTATTGACATTTGGACAGTTTCCATAAAAACAACTTTTAAAAAGAAGCCTTCTACAGATAATAGGTGGAGAAAACAGCTGTCACATAGAACAGGAGTAAGACAGGGCATCTCAAGGCTTAAGGGAATTCTAAGTGTTGTTACCCCCCTAATAAGGGCTTAATCATCGGAAATCCGTATCATCCAACATTTTTGAAAATATCAAATCCAGTATAATGCATCTCTAAATGAAATGCTGAAAGTGTGAGGGAAGGTCTTTTGAAGTGATTACGACACCTTTCTGAAGTTGATTTTCATGAATGAAGCAGCCCCTTGCAGACAAAGACGGGCTGTGTTTGCTTGGTTTTTCTCCAGGCTGCTGCTGCCTTTGACAAACAGAGTAAACCTTCAGTAAATCTGCCATGAGCTCAATTATTCTCACTTAGAGCCATTGTTGGCACAGCCTCATATACGCTTTCCCAACAGTTGATTGATGGTTTCTGCATTTTTGCGTGTGTCGGATTATTTGTCCTGAAAGTACTCATGCCTGTGAAAAATGTTAATCTCTAAATTTTCCGTTGCATTGAATCTTATTACAAATAACAGTTTTAAATGCTGTAGGATTTCAAACTGTAGGATTGCGTTCCTGTCATTCCTGTTTTTATCTGAATTTACTATAAATGTAAACATTACCTTCCTTGATGTTTGTTTGTTACTTGATTTAGCAGTTTTCTTGGTTCCAAAGCAGAAATTGTATCCCCCTACAGACTGATGGTTTAAGGGATCGTTTACTAACATAAACGCATTTTAAAGAAAGCTTTCCTTACTCTGAAAGGTGAAGTTTATTGACATCAGCTGCATGCAGCTTTGTATTGGGAAATTCCCACCTCTGATGACACATCTTTAAATTATAATGGGCCACCTCTGGTAGGTGGCTTTCACATTTTGACAGTTTATTTGGAAATGTTGCCTCTTTTGAGGAGGTGTAAAAGCTCGTCTCGATGGTGGAGACAGAACCAGCAAACTTTGTTCCTTTTGTTAACAGGGATTCACATAAGAAAGTTGGCAGACAGTGGGATTGCTGATGAACAGTCCAACTAACTAAAAGGCAGAAGTTAAACTTGGAGAAGGAGTGGCTTGTGTTTTTTTTTTGTTGAATGGAATGTGAAAGAGAATAAAAATTAAAGCATACTTTAAAAATAGCTTGTCAGTAAACACAGAGTATGTAAGTTCCCTCGCCTATCTGTATATGAAGTCAGAAGACGATAGAAAGAATCACTGCATACATGGCGATTTTTTGTGACCAGTTTGAGTTCACCAATCTTTGTGATCCAAAAAGGCCCTCATCACATCAGGGTTCACTTGCAACATCCATGTTTTAGGCAGACCAGAGTTTGCACATTTGTTTTTTTTGTTGGATTTGAAAACTTAACTAAGCCTGTACAGCGGTCAACCCCTACGGGTGCTGCTGATTTTTGGGTTGTCCAGGCCCTTGAAGGATCGTAGACATGAACAGTTTCATCTTATTATTATACTCTTATTAGGTGTGCCTTGCAGTTCCCTTGTTGCTCATGTCTCCACTCTTGCGGAATATCATGAAAATTGTACTATTGTTGTTTGTGTGGTAAGTGGATCGTAAAGTATTTGTAAGAATAATGCAAGTAACACACACTTGTGGCGTACGGGTAATGTTGCCCTACAATGCCCTTACGCTACAATCTAGTCATTGGTAATGTGCAAGTACTGGCTTTTTACTGCAGCTTTTTACTGCACCCGGTGTGTGCAGCTGCATGCACGACGAGGTGTGCACCTGATACGCATGTCCCCTTTGGACAGCTAAACAAACTACGTTCAGATTGCCTAATTTTCTCATTTCTAACAGTTAGGCTGCACACAAGGAGATTTGAGGGGTTGAAATAATCTTTACGACATGCCTCACCTACTTCACCCTTACCCTTTGTTGTTGTACTAATGTTCACTATGACCTGTTTCTGACAACATGCCTGTAGAAAAAATATACACAACGACTTATATATTTCATGTGGGCCACCTGGATAGGTAGACTAGGGTTTTAAGGGTTAGTAAATAAAGTCCTCCTATATTTACCCTTTGATTTGTCTTCCAGGAGAGAGGAAGACCAAGGTGGCTCCTTACGTCCCCCGTGGTGTTAGCGACGGGCAGTGGCACTCTGTTCAGCTCCATTACTACAACAAGGTAAGAGCCTTTATTACCCATACTCCCACCGCAAGCTGACTCATAGTTTGCTTACGTAAGTTTAAAAAAATAAAGAAAATCTGAAAGTCATGTTCTAATTAGATGAAGTTTAAAGTTAGGGATTTGTGGGAGTGTAGTGGTTTCAAAAGGAGTTTCATTTGAGGCACCTGACCTTGACTTGAGACAAACTGAAGGTTCAAACGTTCACTAATTTCCCTCCAGGCTTCTAAAGCCTCCGGACTGTTGCTTATCTTAGTTTTACTCACAGCAACTTAAGATATTTTTTCAAGTTTTCCCACACAAGACGAGACTCAGAGATGAGACTTACAATTTCATAACCCTGCTCAAATATCCATCCCTGCTTTAGGATAAAATTCTTCAGACTTACAATGAGCCGGCTAGTGTAGTTTTCTAACAAACTCAAACTGCCTTCAGGGATTTTTCTGAGAACATTTGACAAGATTTAAAAAAAAACTAACAGATTTACTGGGAATTCACAAACTAATTGAATAAATGTTTTTTAAACACTATTTCTTGATGATGCACAGCTGCATGTGGATGTGGATTGAGCTTAATTACAGAACACATTGCTTCCTAAAAGAAATTTTTGAACCCAACATTTTCATCTTATAGGCAATACGATGCTTTAAGGCCCACTCCGATCATCTTTTGAGCTGTTTTAAAAGTATTCCCAGTGGTCTTTTAATTACTGTATTTCCCACACTATTAGGAGCACCTAAAAGCCTTCATTAAAAAAAAAAGCAAAAAAAAAAACATGATTTTATAATCCAGAGCACCTTACAAATAAATATTTTTTCAATTGTGCTTACTGATGTTGAAGCGATCCCGAGAGGTACACGGCTGTCTGTCACAATCATAGTCTCTTTTTTTGCTTTACCAGTTGCAAACAAGTTGGGATATTTTTGTGAATAACATTTTGTGTGGAACTTTGTTTTTTTTAAATGTGTTACAAACAAAGTTGTGAGTTAGCATAGTCACAGTAACATTTGTTTATGTCACATCAGCCTGTTTTTTGTGTGTTGCAAACAAAGTTGGGAGTTCTTGTTTATATGCTAATGTAGTTAGCGTGTAGCAGTGTCGGAATGTGTGTCTTTTACGTGTTACTAACAATGTTCGGAGTAACTAACAATGTTGTAATGTTAGGAGTTAACGGGATCACATTAACGTTTGTTTTATCGGTGTCAGCCTGTTTTTTTAGTTTGGAGTTACAGGAATTGTGAATACCCTTACGCAGCTAACACTTCTAAAATGGCTAGCGTGTAGCATGTAGCCTGTTAACAAGTTCTAGAGTTACTGTGAACTCATTGATTACAGTGTGACTGATGGATTTACCTTTGACTCTTTTGTTTCGCTTGATAGTTCGATGCGCTTTATTTCACATCAATTCAAAAACAGAACATTCGTTGATGCTGCGCCTTAAAGTGCGTAAACTACGTATGCTGTTTTTAGCCAAAATTGAAAAACCTGTGTCGTTTTCTGGAACACAGTTTCTGCATAGCGGCAGATAAAAACTCCAAAAACACAGTTTTCCTCTGATTGGGTCTTTAAAGGTAAATAAACCAGCCTTTCATTTGAGCATAAACCCAGATCCTTTCTGCCCTCAAGAGATTGTCCTCCTCTTATCTTTGAAAATTTACTTTTCTTTTCAAGCTGTCATGTCTTTTCATCGCCGGGTTTCTTCAAACCCATTCAATCCTTTTTCAAACCCTTTTCTTTACTTTTCATTTCTTCAATCTTGACGTTGCAGCATCGCTGTCCTGACCTCAGACAAACAGCATCACATTTCAGCGGCAGTGTTCTGCAGCTTGTTGAGGGGGATACTCATGTTCTTGTCCTAACACTTACCCACAATGCACACCTTCTCACCTTTCACAAGCTGCTCGCCTCTTTCTTGTGTCTCTCAGCCGGAGCGCCCCCCTTGGTTGAGCCAGCGGCAAAGTATTCATCAAAGTGATGAATCGGGCCGCTGTATTTTCCCGCGTTAGCTGCAGGGTCACATCTGTACCTTATTGTTGGGGCCTTGTTTAGGCTCTTTGACCCTCTCTTCAATATAATGAACCCTCAGAGACAATAGTGTGAACTCTTGTAAGGTACTATTTACAGGATGGAGTTGTTTGGCACAGGAAAGTCCTGCGTTTGCCCATTTGGCTGGTTAGGGTTGAGTTTGGAAGAACGTCACCTTGGAAACCAGAGATTGATGGCTGCATCTAGAGAGATTTCCTGCTCTGCTCAGTTTGCTGTGCCTGCCTTGTTAAGCTTTGCTGATCCTATGGGCTTAGGCCTTGGTGCACCAACATGCCGGCATACTCACAAACTACCCCCCAGCACCCGTGAACACAGTGGAGGGTGGGCCAATGCATTCAACAAACTCACATTTAACTTTGATTTGCAGATTTGAAGCCTCATTCCGGTAAATTAGCCCGAGGCAGATTGAAACGCAGACGTGGTTTCGACTTTTTCTATCAGAAGTCAGATTGACTAATTGTAATGTAATCCTGGAACAGTTGCTGGAGGGATTAGTGGAAATGGATCTGGTGTAAAGGCTGTGATGTTTTCTCACAATTGATGAGTTTTGTTGACAAGTAAACGGCATGAGTGAAGCCTCATGGGTTTGTCGTGCATGAAAAAGGTTTCATTCAGGTGGCATTTTGTAGCCCAGAGAGACAAGCCAAAGATCAGAGCCAAAGATGAGAGCCGTGTTCTGGAGCTATGATGTAATCCTGAAGCATGTTATACACACACAGCCCTTAACCCCTCATAAGTCATCTTTGGGGGGATTACGAGGACAATAGCTGACTAAAAAGAGGGATTTTAGTGAAGACTGATGGCACAGATTATTTCCAGATGAGTAATCCGCTGCATCGGCTAATTTTGAGCTGGTAAGGGAGTTAAATTGTTTGATATAAAACCATAAAATCGTGTAAAAGCATGTTTGCACACATTTAGAATATTTGCCTTGTTTAAACGGGGAGTTCTTTAGCCACACTGGTGGTTTTGTTTCACTAAAACTAAGTGAGTGGTTTAAGACTTCAAACCCACAGGTTGTGATGGAATAGAACAAGGTAATCCCATGTTTTGTCCATTTGTTGAGATTTTAAAAAATCATTTTTTTTGTGTTTCTTTCAATCACTTAATCAATTTTTAAGCAGTATTCATAACCAAAAATATACACATATTTACTACTTCTGATTTAAAAATGGAGAGAGGATAGAAATAATTGAGATTGTTGAGTGATTTAGCTATTTTTTTAAGGAAATAATCAAGCTTGTATCTTACCATGACTTTTAGGGGGACCACATAAAGATTCAAATATGTCAAATGTGATCTGTTTTAAAATGTTTTTTTGTCTTTTGAAACAGTTTATGTCTAACTGTGCACATCCATTAAGCCATGTGTTTTAAGCGCTTTTTCCTGTCTGATTGGCTTCACTGTTTGTCAGAATAAGACACACATAAATAGATGGCCGTATTTTTGGACCATGAAAACAAAGATATAATGTGGTCTGACTGCACTACCCAAAATACCGAGAAGTAGGTGATTTGTCAGAGGAAGACATGGGAAGTTTTTCAAGTGAACTCTGTTGTTCTTTGTGTCCTTTATCTGCAATAATCAGCCTTTGCAGAGAGAGCAACACAACAGTTATTTCAGACTTTATTGGCAATAACCTTCAACATTGTCAGGGAGTGGTAAGTAGATCCCATAGCAGAGTCAGATGTGAGGAGTAAGTGTTAACAGTTTATTTCTGAGCAGCAAGAACAAAACTGGAGCTGGCAGGCAGTGGAGGCAGGGAGCTTGGCCCACAAACGACAACCATTAGAGAGCAAACCGAAAAGGAATAATCTGGCAGGGAGGAGAAGCCAGGAACATGCTTTTAAAGAGTTGGAAATTAATGATGGGAAGCAGGTGTATAAGGAGGCAGCACCAGGATGAGCGACAGCCACGGCCCTGCCCACACCTCTCTGCAGAGGGAAGAAAAAAAGAAAAACATCAGATCAGTTGTTACATAAAATCCAAAACTCTCACTTTTTCACTTCATTGTGTTGAAGCACAGCATGTGTCACTCTGCCAGGCTTCTGACTACAACACCCATAACGCTCCAACAATCCATCAAGCGGTGTGGCTTTCTAGTTTACCAAAGTCGTACTACAACCTTTGAGCAGATTTCTTTCTAAAACTTCAAAAACAAATCTTTATATGAAGTGAACAAAGAGAATTCCACAAATTAAAGTTTGTTTCAAAGTCTTTATGTCCTGACTTGATGTCATTGAATTTCTTTGTTAACTTGTCTGTTGTGAAACTGTAAAACACAGAATTAATAAGGAAAGGTTTGGGCAAATTAAGCTAGCTCTGATTGTCTCACTGGCTGTTTAACGGTTCGAACAAAATACAGGAATGCTACACACAGACGCTGATGTAGTTTGCTAGTTGATTAGACAAAGTGCTGCAGAGTCCAGTGGTGCTCCCCTTTATAAAGCAGCAGTCCCTGTCTTCACCAATGGGTTAATAAACAGAGGTCAAAGGTCACGTGGTCTCCACAACAACTGACTGGCTCTCCCCGTTGTTGCATTGACCAGAATCAGCTGGACGCCTGTGCTCGTGTGTGTTTGTGTCTCAGTTAAACACGTCAAGCAGCAGAAAGGAGGGATGGGAAACGTTAGCAGCGTCACACAACACTTCAAAGAGATTGGAGTTGTCGGAAAAACAGATCCAAAAAGGATGCAAAGACACACAAGCACAAAGAAGCGCTGCTGACCGGCTTTCTTAAAGCAGCAGGAGGTTTTATCTCAGGTTTTGAAGTGTTCCCTACAGGAAACAACACCAGTTCTTGCAGGAAATGATGTCATCAGGACAGGATGTCAGGATGTCAGTTGGAATCCCACTAAGACTCACAAATTGTTCTACTTTTCAAGTAGCTTCCTAAGTATCAGAGAGGACTTTTGGAAGTAAATCAATGCGCAGTCATCCAAAGGTGCATTTTTTTGTGGACTTCCAGTTGTCAAAATGACGCAAGAGCCTGAAGCTGCAGATATTATTAACAATGACTAATTGCAGAAATTGGTAAGCAAGCTGTACCTGGACTTTTGTCTGCAAACTTTTGCAAGTAAACAAAGAAAGTGTAATATGTTGTGGCTTTATACTTGTATAACACTTTGACCTTCCTTTAAGGCCCGAAGTGCTTTACAGTCACAGTCTGATTTACCCATGAACACACCCATCCACACACTGATGACAGCCCGCTGCCATGGCCAGGCAAGGCAGGAAGCTAACATGCAATCTTCCAATCAGAGGTTGGCTGCTTTACCTCTGCACCATGGTCGGCCACTGTGGTGGAAAATATGCAGGCTGTAAATGTGACTTTGAGGTGACACTGTTCGCGAACAAAAAAAACCCAACCTGCAATCTTTCAATCAGAGGTTGACCACTCTACTTCTGCACCATGACCACCCATTGTGGTGGATATAAATGCAGGCAGTAATTGTGAGGTTGAGGTAACACCGTTCTTGAACACAAAACACAAGTAGACGCACCGGTTCTCTCTAGTTTGTTCCTGGGCCTCTTCTCCTCAGCCTCTTCTGGTGCTTCTGGCCCGACGATCTTCATAGTCAGTAAAGTCTGACATACTCTTTCCTGCATTTCATGCATCATTTCTGCATTCTATTGAAAGGCCACCACTCATTACCGTCACTCAAACATACAGACAGTTGCAATACATTTTGGAAAAAACGTTTTCTTTTTGGTTATTAGATCTCAAAGCTGATGTTCACTTTTCCAGCTTGTAGAGTCACTTCTGTGTTGCTGTTAGGATGTAATCCAACAATAAGGCACACTTCATTTTTTTCAAAAAACAACAGAAAAATCTGGAGCTCCTAATATATGGATTCATTCTGGCTGTGTTTACTGCTATCAAAGAGATTTGATGATGTACACAAATGTAAATACGCTAACACGACTAACGTGTAGCAGTCAAGATTTTTTTTTGTAGGTTTTACTAGCATGATTGGGGGTTAGCATAGTCACAGTAATGTCTGTTTTAGGGGTATCAGTCTGTTTTTTTTTACTTGTTGCAAACAAGGTTTGGAGTTAAATATTGTTAAATACGCTAACGTGTAACATGTAGTTAGAGTTACTGTGAACGCAGTTGATAAAGTCTGACTGACAGAAGTGTCTTTGGGTCTTTGAGTCTTTTCTCTTGCTTAATGTGCCTCACAGTTGCCTCACAGGCAAACTTTATAAATGACATAAGTTATGTCATGTTATGTAAATTGACCGTTCATTGATAGTGCATCTTACTGGTCAGAAGTGCAGAAACTACAGTATGGCAGTCACCGCAACTAGAAGCAACATTGCTAAGACCTGCCTAAACCTTTAAATCAAGCATAGTTTCAACAGAAAAATTGGAAAACGACTTTTTTTTTTTGTGAAAGCAAAAAAATAAGGATTCTGGCTTTTCCCAAAACTCTTATACCCCTAATTGTTGGCATATTGGTTCCTACTTATACTGCAGTTTCAAAGAACTTCAAGCCAAATGTTTAGAATTTTTTACTTCTGTAAAGTGTTGCATTTCAGCACAGAGCTACTTTTCTCTGCTTCAGAATCCGTTGGACTTAATTGTGTAATTGGTCAAAGAGTCACGGTAGTTCAAATAGGGTGTGTTATTTTCTGTCGCCATGGACAGCCCAGGTATCAAAGGCTCAAATAACCAATGATTGTAAAACATGTCACCCAAAGATGTGAACTTATAATAAAATGATTCAAAGTATGGTTTTGAAGTTCTCTGGTCGTTGCCATCTTGACTAGATGTACTGTCATGGATCCCTAGCTTTACTGGAAATGGCTGTTGGAAGTGTTGGGGTTTTAACAGACCTGTCAATCAAATGTCTATGTCCCAGTTTGTGTACAATACACTCCCATATAAACAAAAACGACCAGTAATGTCATGAACATGAAAGGAAAAAAACACCAAAACATTGTTTGAACAATCTATATTTTACATTTTTGTCAGAAATGTGTTTCACCTTTGACATGAATGGGGACCATGTTAATTTTACATTAAACCCCTTGTGGTAAGTTATGAAAAATGAGTTTAAATGAGTGTTTTCATCTCCAAAGTGAGCAGACTTTACAAATTAGTGACTCAATGGTCAACATGATAAAGTTTGTGGATAAACCGCTTTGGGATTTTTGACTTTTATGCCTTGATGTTGAGTTGTGGTATCTAATCTTCTCTTCTTGAAACATTTTGCCGAACGGTGGAACGTTTCAAGAGAAGACAATAACTTTAGATGCCATGGCTAAACTTCAGGATGTGGTCAGTTGGATGAACAAGACGTTTGTCCTTCACATGTTCTGCTAAAAATGATAATCCACCGAAAGTTTCAAGCGTCACTTGTTTCTGTCTCCGTATTGTAGCTTAGCAAGCTACATAGCGTGTCTTTACCGCTCTGCAGCTAGTGCGTTTGGAGTCGTTAGACAGGTCTATTTGACTCCTATATCATTGTCTGTCAAAGACATACGCTGAATTTGAAAATATAGGCACTTGCTGGTTTCCTTGAACGTCCTTGCCGGTAGGACTTCTGGGGGTGCGGTGTGGCACATTCTCACATCATAGATTTTAAAACGGACTCCAAAGAGTCTCTAAGTGGTTTCAGAGATGCCATCCATCTCTCCTTTGTTATACTTTCACTGCCGTTGCGTGCGGTTAACCTGGGTGGTCATAATGAGACGCAGCGACAGCTACAGACCTTATTTGGTGTTGTGGTTGAAACCACAGCTGTGCACAGAGACTGAAGCTCGATTGGGTTCAACGCAGACTAAGAGGCGCTATTTGTCGTTTGTCCTGGGAGTTTTTTTTAAAAGGTTAAGTATTTTTTTTCATGAGGTGAAGCTCCAGACACTGCCTCGGTCACGGCCTGGGTTTATTTTCAGAGGAAGAGACCTCATTATTCTTTGTCTTTCTTTCATTATTCTATGTGTTTGAACACCTTGAATTGTTAAGGTGATTGCTACACAAACACAGGCAGACCCCCGTGCTCCTGGGATCTACTCTATTTTTTATTTTTTTGGTAATCACACCACATTAAAAACACTTTTTCCCACTTTTCAAACAAAAGAGAGACGTTGGGTTTGATGGTCTTGTACCGTTTGTGCACTCAGGAAAGTTTCCATTGATGTGATGTTCTCCTGTTCTGCGCATGGCTTAGAGTTTCTCAGCAGGATTTCCATCTGCCAATGACACCTTTGTCCGAAGGCGGCAGAGCATGAGAGGTGGCCCGTCGTGTGAGGCGGTGGGAGAGGTGATTTTTTCAAGGCAAGGCAAAATGTAGTGTTGTTGAGGCTGACATATGCACTCGTGACATTTTTGTGGACGTCCTGCTAAGTGAATCAGAGGTTCCACCCTCAGGCAAAAATCTGCATTTTTAAAAATAAGCGATCTAAAAAATGCTGGCGCTTTAGAGACCAAAACAGACAGAGTGGTAACCAGCTGCAGGTCTAACGTGGTTTCTCTTTTTTATGGTGTCTCTCTCCCAGGACGGGGGGAGTCTGGTGGACTCCAGCGGGGGTCTGCGTGTCCCACTTTATACCGCCTGGCTGGAGCTCGATCAGAAGGAGGTAACCTCCAACCTCTAGGCTAGTCGTTGGTGTTTCTCCCTTCCTGGCTCTGGTTTCACTTCTCCTCTAGCGTCGTCTGATTCTTCTTTACAGCCTCAGCTTAGACGCACAGAGGAAGCATGTCCTCCAAGCCTGGGTGTTAGAGGTCGCGCCATGTGGCTCTGGTGTTCTGTGTTCTCTTGAGAGGTGCTCTAGTGGACGGTGTGGTTTTTGCTTTTTCGTTTGCTTGTGAAGATTTGTTCCTGTTGTACCTGGTCCTTCTCTTCTTCATTTTTTTATACTGACTTTTTTAATAGAGTTTGGACATGATGTGATGGAAACCCCGAAAGAAGATTGTTTCAGAACGTTCAGAAGTTTTTTTGGACTGTTTCAGGACCGTTTCCTAACTGTTTCAAAACTATGTCAGTCCTGTCTGATGACTGATTCAGGACATTTCACGACTGTTTCACAACTGTTTTAAGACTATTTCAGGACTGTCTGATGACTGTTACAGGACAGTTTTTTGCACTGTTTCAAGACTGTTAGCGGATTATTTCAGAACTGTTTCAGGACTATTTCCTCACTGAATCAGAATTGTTTCTTGGTTGTTTCTGGACTGAAGAAATTACTCTAAAAATGTTGCTGTTGGATTTATGTTTGTTTAGTTATTTACTGTTTCTTTAGGATTTAATCAAGGGAACAGTTCCTCCTCACAGCAGAACATTGTTCTTGTATTGGCTCAGTACAACACCCTTTGATTGGTTAAGGATCAGACTTAAGGCCTCCTGTCTTATCTATCATCTCACATCGACTTCCTCTGCTCAAGTTTGCTCAGGTGAAATAAACCTGTCTTCATGGAGACACTGAACAAGCAGCGATGCTGTTTTCTTTGGCAGCAGAGGGCAGGAAAAAAAAGCCACTTCTGCCATGTGGATTTTCTGACAGATGTCCATCTTCTGATCATCAGCTGCAACTCTCACATCGACCTTCAAATCCCACGCTTTCTTTTTAATTGGTAAAATGATCTCATATTTCACTTTCAGTGCTGCTCAACCCCTGTCATGTTTGGTTTCTATGGTAACATTGTAATACTGGTAACATGTGATGGGTCAGGTGTTTTTCTTTCTTTTTTTTAAAATTAAAGTCAATCAGCAGCTTTGGAGCGCCGTCATTCAGAGCAGCCTGGCTTATAGCACCTCTTTGTCTGGTGTCTGTCGCTCCTCACATTCCTTCACCGGCCTCCCATGATGCCAGAGGTTCTCACACTTCACCTCACCTGAACCGAACGCCACACTCAGTTTTGCTTGAGACTTTAGCTGCAGGAGATATAAAAGTGATCTATTAACCTTTAGTGCTGTAGTTTGGGGTCTTTTTGGGCATGTTTTTATTTTTATTTTGCTACTTTACAGTTTAATAATTTACTTTAAAACACTTTTTGTGACAATGCTTGATATCCGTCTTTTTAGTACAAACCCAATTATTTTTTACAGGTAGTTTTTTTTTTATCATATTTTGAAAAGAAAATGCTATTCCCATGTAACACCCCCCCCCCCCCCCCCCCCCCCCCCCCCAACTAAAAACAAAAATTGGGAACCAACAATTATTATGCATAGTAACAAAGATCAAAAGTGTGCAGACAAAATAAAAATATATAACTCCAAAAACAAAGCAAAGAAAAAGGTTAAAACAATGTGAAAAATGCATTTTCAAAAATGTGAACTTTCACATAATTATTTATTCCAGCCCCAAATATGTGTCAAAACTCCTGCAATGCTTGTTTTAAACTAAATATTTCAACACTAATAACCTTTTCAAACCTAATCGCTGATCAGCATCATTCCTACATCATGGGAAACAGCTGATCTGATTGGCTCTCGTACAAGTGCATGTCATATCAACTAAAATCCTGCTTATTTTGAATGACTTTAGGTTATGATTCGCTGCTTAGATAACAAGGATTAGCAAATGAGTCGCTGCTGTCTGCATAGAGACTCAGGTCAATATAATTCTTCTGTTATTATTTATTCTGGTACTACTCCAAGGCTTTATTCCTTTAGTCTTTATTACATCAAATTACACAGCATTCAAACTTCAAACTTCAAACTTTATTTATTTGTACAGCGCCTTTCCTTCTTGCGAAAACCCAAGGCGCTTTATATGAATTTTTTTTTAAATAAAATAAAAATATAATAATAAGATAAAATAATAATAAAAATAAAATAACAAAAAAAATACAATTACAATTACAACCACAACCACCCTTCCCTCCCCAGCTCCTCCCTCCATCCACCCAGCCCCCACAATACATGACACCCCCACAGGAAAACTGAACAAAGACTAAAAACTGCAGCTCAAATGAAAATGTCTGGCTCAGTACTGCTGTGGAGAAACGATATTACGGGGATCCGTTTATTCCAAGGCCCAGCCCAACCACAGGGGTCATTACCGCAGTGCCCACCCAACACAGGGCAGACCAGAGCCCCCTCTACATGGAGGTACCCCAGCTGCCCCAATGAGAATGAGCACCGCAGCACCAGCTCACCCATAGGCAGGAGGACCCCAGAACAGCGGATTCCCGTGAGGAAACACTGGAGTTAAAGAATAAATGAATAAAAAGCAAAAAATGAAAATAATAATTTAAAAAAAAAATATATATATATATAAATAAATAAACATGGTTAGTATATTAAAACAATAATTGTGTACATAAATTAACTATGAAATTATTCAAATAAAAGTTAATAATTACATAAAAAAGAGGAAAAGATCAAATTAAATAATTCTAAAAATCATAAAAAAGCCAGATTAAAAAGGAGGGTCTTGAGCCTCTTCTTAAAAACCTCTATGGTCTCTGCGGCCCTGAGGCTCTCCGGCAGGCCGTTCCAGAGGCGAGGACCATAATGGTGGAATGAGTTCTCCCCATGGGTTTTGGTCCTCACCTTAGAGACAACTAAGAGGCCGGTGCAAGAGGACCTCAGGGTCCGCGAGGGTTCATTTCTTAACAGCAGGTCACTTAAATAAGAAGGCCCAAGACCATTAAAACATTTATAAACCATTAAAAGAACTTTAAAATCAATCCTGAAACGCACAGGGAGCCAATGCAGCGATATTAAAATGGGTGTAATGTGTTCTTCCAAAACCTCTAACTTTCTACAACTTAGTCTTGATCTTGAACCCTCGACCCCAACCCAAAAGCAAAAAATGAAACACGGCTTTACTAATGAATCACTTTCTTAGTAAAAAAATCCGTACAACACAAAAAAAAAATTGAACGATGATTTTTAGACACAGAAATCATGTGAGTAACTTAAGGCTTCCCTTTAGTTTTCGAGGTGATTTCATACTTTCATAATTTAATATAGAAGCAACACATCTCCAGTTAGATCCCAAAAAGTGTTGCTAACTTGCTGGTTTTGACACAATTTTTAGTGAGTTTTGGATCATTTAAGAGACTTTTTTTATTCATCCATTTCTTTCATTTCTATCCTAATTTTTGTTTTGTTTTTCCCCCTAGAATAGACACTTACACAGTCCAGGTTTGTGCCTTTGCCACTTTTGGTTTACCCCTTAAAAGCAACAATGTGACAAACATATGAGACTGAGTGCGAGTCCTCAACTCCTCTAGTTTGACAATGCCAGAGGGCGGAGGAGGTCATGCCGACATGAAACAAGTTACGGAAAATTAGATAAGATTTAGGTTCTTTGTTTTTTTAATCATTTTTTATTTTTCTGCACAAAAACAACAAAACATTCTTTTTTAACTGCAGTTTAACTTTATTACAGAGGACTTTTGGCACCTGTGAGCAGCGGTAGTCTCCGCCTCCCTGCATCGTTTTCATCTCAGAGTCAGAGCAACAATGGCACTTCCTCCGATAAAGCGAGAGCCTGCGCACACTTCTTCCTGTATGACCCAAATGAAGTGTGTGGCAGTCCGCAGCTCCACGAGCTACTTCCTGCCATGCACGTCTCTCCAGACGTCCTTCCAGTGCAGCTTCACACATCTGCCCTCTACCACTCATTTCTTATAGAGCTGGAGGGGGTTTGAGTGTAACTGAGTCTTTGTCCCACCTGCAGGCCGGCTTAAGTTTTCATGTAAGCTTTAACAGGTCGCCCTGTGGTTATAGAACTGTGTTTGTGTGTCTATGTGTGTTGTGTGTTTGTGTGCACCCATCGGCGCACGTCTGTTTTTTTGGTTTTTTTGCAGCCGTGCCCCCTTGTGCCCTCTCCCCTCTTTGTCTTTACGGCGAGCTGCGGGGAGCAGCGGCGTTGTCACAGCTACCGCAGGCCTATCACCCCTGGAGACGACTCCTTAGAGAGGAGGAATCTCCAAACGGAGGCCCCTGTCGAATAAGAGCCAATAAATTGAACTTTTAAAGTTTTGACAGCCTGATCCCACAAAAGACCACATTTAACCTCAAAAGATGAAATATTATATTATAAAATAATATAGATAAAATACAGGAAACTATAATGATAATATACAGTCAAAAATAGAAAAAAAACAAAATAATATGTTATAAAATATTAGATAATAAACATATATTTCATACATATAATTGTCAATTTTAGTTTTTTTTTCTTCTTTAGCAAATATACTACTTTCCTCTGGTGGTTAGATCTCAGACATCAGCTGAAACAGAGTGAGCTGCTGTTTTGTAGCTGGTAATAGTCCACTTCTTATGAAAAACAATTTAAACATAAAACACAAGATTAAAATACTTATAATTGATTTAATAATCTTTTTTTTCATAAGGGAGCAGAATCGTGCTCTTTGAGGTGTCCATTCTCAGAACAGAATGCGTTTGTGTTGGATGGTTCACGCATCCATGTCATTTATTAATTTATGATGGTGAAATCCTCACCTTACATAGCTTTTTATTTGAAACTTTTTTTTGGTATATTTTTTTCTTTCTTAAGTCAAACATTAGAATCTATTTATTTACTTTTATATTGAGTTTCTTCTTTTCACAGAACTAAACTCACAGCCAGAATCCTTTCAAACGCGTCTGATGAGAGCACCAATCTTAATGGACTGTTTTTTCCTTTTTAAAAAGTTTTTTTTGTACGTTGGACCCCCCCCCCCAAAAAAAAAAAAAAAAAAAAACCTGTAAAAAATATTTTCAGGGTTTTGTTTTTTTAAAGTAGCTTTGATTGTGGATTTTTCCAGAACTTCCTGAAAACACAACAGAATAAAACTCCTTTTGTGATTGTATTTCCATAGAAACACAACTCCTGCCCGGAGTGAGGTGGTTCCACTTGTAGCTGCATGCATCTTTAAACTTTGCTCCAATAAAGCTGCCCTACAGGATTGGGATATCCATACATCCCATCACTCTAGTGTTTTAATCTTTTTTTTTTCTTGCTTAACTAAACTCAAATGAGATCAGATGATGACCATAGTTTCAGCCTCTTTACTAAAGACAAAAATGAACATTTTTATTTCTGTCAGCAGGTAATCTGATCAGCTTTAAAATATGAAGGCTCTGAGGCTGCATTTTCTTCCCTTTGTTTTTTTATCCTTTAATCTGATTTGAGGAGAATTTGATCCTCCGCCGGAGCGCTCCTAACCCCAGCATGCCACAGTAATGCACTTACAGCGTGGAGTCAGATTACTCCCGTTTGTCCTCAGTCCATTTAGCACAAATCAAACTGTTGTCATTTCAGTGTTTTTTCCTTCATAACACTGCCATTTTATCTAAAAGTTATGCTTGGGAGGCTTTTTTACCTGAGTGGCTGTTGGAGGGTTTTATATTGAAAGGGGGTGTGGCAGGAAATTATGTGATCTGGTGGAAATTCACAACAAAAGATTTACTTCACTCTCCAGTCGGTTCATGAGACTAAAATTATTGCATAAAATAATCCAAATCTTCCTGATAGTGACCCACCATCATGAACATGGTGGACAGCAAAGAGGAGGAACCACCCCTTGACAGGAAGAACAACACTCCGCTTAAAAAGATAGCAAGACTAACTTGAGAACACCTTCTGAGTCCAGATTTGACTTGTAAAAACACAACTTTAGCTTCAGCTCCTGTGTTTACATTCTTTCGATTGCCGTGACTCTTCAACCGTTTATGCAATTAACATAATTCCAATGAATTCTAAAGCAGAGAAAAGTGGCTGATATGAAACACTTTACGCTATCTGGTTCACCTTGATCACGTAAACAATCGAAGATTTACAGTATGCCGAAGAGGCGTTTGTTAGCTAGGGTAACTTAAAGGGTTAACTCGTGCTTTTTTTTTTTTTTTACTTTAAATGAATGCATTCTTGTAAATACATTCAGATTAAAGGCTCCTGGTCGTTGATAGACTTGGGTTTTTGTGCATTTGTACTGTCCCTACTGCCGTTACGGGTGGATACGGGCTGTCTGTTGGTGAAAAATGGGTAAAGCGGTACAGGACACGTGGGTGTTCCACAGTAAAAATCAAAGTTGCAGACCTCTAGCCTGCAGAGGAAAAATGTTCATTCTCATTTTTCTCTACGAGCATGCTGCAGGCAACAGGGTGTAGTGCACACTTAAGCAACATGTACATTTGCATGTTAGGAGTGAAGTAGGTGAGACGCAGGTGTTGTATACAAATTTTCCTTTTTTTAATCGCAAAGTTAGTGCTGTTCGAGTGATAAGTGTGTGCTCCTTCCTGACTGTTAGAAATTAGGAGACTAGATAGTGAGTGTAGTTTGTGTGGACATCCTACGTGCATTTATGTATCACCTTCACACCTCTTGCATGCGGTATTTGCATCTTACTAATGACTAGAGTTTGGCGTGAGGGCACCGCACGACAGCATTGCCCGTACATCATAAGTACATTGAACTGACGTTATTCTTACGAATACTTTAGGATACATTTAACACACATGACAATCGAGCGCTATATTTTCATGACGTCCCTTAAGGTTGCCATACAAGCCTCAAGGGAACTACAAGACACACCTGCTCTCCTTTAACCCTTTAACACGGTGACGCCAGCAACACCCAACTAACATACGCTCTTTAACACTCCGTAATTTACGTGATCAATGTGAATCATCTGATTCTGACGGAAAGAAAAGCGGCTTTTATACCAGCTTTGCACCGTTATGCAGCTTGATTAACGTAAAGTGTTACATTACGGTGGAAAGCCGCTTTTCTCCGGTACAGAATCAGCTGATTTGTGTTGATTGGGTCAAGACTTCATTACTTTACGGTTGTTGTATATCATTGTAAAAAGTTGCATATCAGCGTACAGCTGCTTTTCTCCACTTCAAAATCAGCTGGAATTACATTACCTATGTAAACGGTTGAAGAGTTATGGTAATCCAGAGAATGTAAACACTGGAACGTTCGCTTTAGCAGTGTTAAAGGGGTAAAAATGTGGTGGCTTCACACCACAAACCTTCATGCGCCTGAACAACCCAAAAACCCGCAGCACCAGTACAGTGCATGTGACTTCATCCAGTGTTTATTCAAAGAAGGGAGAGGTACTTTCAGGCAGTGGTACTTGAACCCTGTAGATGACCTGAAATGACACAAAAACTGTGACTTGAAGTTTTTGTGAGTTTGTCTTACAGAGTCATGAGGGAAAAGAAAAATGTTGGACTTTCTGAATGAGATTAGGGGTGAAAGAGGCGTCGGAGGTGGGGTACTTCCTGTTTGTCTTTTGGAGATGTGAAAACAGCATGGCATGGAAACAAGGCTGGTTGAAGGGTGCGGCACAGAAGAACAAAGACTCTCCCTGTGGGTCAGAAAAACCCGCCCCACCAGAACTCAAAAGTTTGCTATATTTCCACACACCTGTACTTGGTGATAAAGAATTGAAGCCCCCCCATCCCCACCCCCACCCCTGAAAAAAGATGACATCACAGCGGGAGAAACTGTAAAAAAATGACTGGGACAAAAATCTTAGGGGCGTGAAAATGTTTGAAAATCTTCTGTTGAAACTAAAACGCATGTCAGGGATATCCAAAGGGAGTTTTGACACTATTATGGGATGACCTACGACTTGGTGACCATTATGTGGCAAAGTGTAAAATTGGGCACATTTTGTCTCAATTTGGGAAAAGAAAACGTTTGTTCGAGTGATCTTTACTCAATTTCACACACATGCCACCGGCTTAAGCCGGTTTTGTTGACCTTTTGACATCAGGAAGAGGCCGTCATCTTGAATTGAAAAAAAAGACCTATAGTACCAGCGACAAATTTCAACTCCTCTTAGGGATTTTGATCTGTCACCTCCTAACTCCTGGAGGGAGCATCATTGGGAAGCTACCAGGGGGAAACAAAGTTGGATTTAGAAGTTGTTGATTTTGAACGACACAGCATGGCGAGCTCGCAAAAATTGCCTTAATGGTGTGCAAATGTAATACATGAATCGTTGGCTTAAGTTGAATGAAATTATATTGCATTCAGTATGAACATATTAGGAATGTGGGAGTCAATAACAAAAACTTCTGTTGCCAAAGAAATCCAAAAATGTTCTCTAAAAATGTGTTCTAAAAATAACACAGACCTGTGGTTGCTTTTTCTTCCCACTTTCAAGGATCTTTTTGCATCAACGTTTACTTTTTCTCTTCTTGCTTTTCATGTTTTCTTTTAACTTTACTGGCAAACAATCTGGTCAACAGCTGACATAAAACTAGTAACTGTTCTAAATAAGTTTTAAAAAGCGCATTACTCCTTATCGCTCTTTTCTTTTGTCCGATTCCAAAGCCTCTCCTGTTGCAGAAACTCTCCAATGAACTTGAGTCTGAGTATTACACCAACTGGCCTGATTTTTTTTTTCTAAGCTGATCCACATTTTCTCAGATCAACGTTTGTCGGTCGCAGACCTTGATGGAGGAATTAGCCTAAATTGTGGTTATTAGTTGAGAGCACAAAGGCATTTTTTGTCAAATTAAGCTGGATAGGTTTGTACGCTGTTGCTGTAAGACGCCTGAAATCAGCCGGACTTCGTTTGTGGAGCCTCGACCAACATGGGCGGAGCTGCCAGCAAAAATCTGCTCAGATTGAATGAAGTAAGAAATAAATCAGACTGGGAATTGTAAATAACTATAAATTAAGTTCAGTTGAAGTCATAAACAGTAGTTTGTAAAAAACTAGTTTAAGTTTGAACAGTTGGGAATCCAAGTAAGGTTCACAATCATTAAAGGTAGAACTCACTCCCATCCAGCAGAAGCTGGTTTCCCTGCTTCAGGATTGAAGAATGCGTTTTCCTGACGGAGTCCCAGTGGCTTCTAGAGCCGAAAAGCAAAGCTGTCGAATCGCCCTCAACCATGAGCTTTGGGTTGTCAGTGTTGAATGCGCACAAGATGGAGGGACAGTGTGGGTCATGTGACCCTTTGGTTTCTGTCTGAGATATAAATTTGATCACTCTGCTTGTGCCCATCTTTTACCGACTTTGTACGAAAACTGGACACTTTGAGAAAATTGTCAAAATGAATTATAATAAATCACAGTATATCTTTTCATGATCAAAAAGGGTGTAACAGTGCATGTCAACAATTATTTGATTCACGTCATAATTTGGCGTTGATGATACGATTTATAGTCGATTCTGGTTCATTTAGAACAATCCATTCACTGACCGAAAATGGATCCAGGACATCTTGAGCCAAAACTTCAACCAGTGTGACTCAGAGATGAATACCTGGTACTGAACAGTGCAGGTAAAGTTTTCCAGATTGCTTGTATTAAAATAAAAATAATCCAGTCTAAAATTACTTAGTGTATAAACAAACAAGCAAACTATTAATGAATTCTTATTGACAAATTATGAATTATTAATGGCAAAGTGAAGTCAAATCCATTCACGTTAGTTTGATAAAGTTCAGCCCGCTGTTGTTTTTCCTCATCAAAATCAAAGAAAGGGAACATTATGAGAACATTCTGCCACACGGTACGCTCACACGTCTTTGCTAAAATCAGTGTTTCTACACATTGGACTGGAATGATGGTGGATCATTTTTTGCTGATATCATGTGTGTTGCCCGTTGTGATGGTCGTTTTTACGTCATAGTGAAATAAACCTACTGTGGCTCAATGGAAATGGTATTTTCTGATCGATACAGTCGATTTATTCCATTTTGAAGTTGATACATTTTTTAAAACATTTTTACTCCCCTAATAAACAGAGATGATAAAAGCACTTAAACCAGGCTGTATGTGTTTTTTGTTGTTGATGACGTCATTCAGGTGGAGTCATCTGAGATCATCGCAGAGGTGATTCCTTCATTCAGAATCAAATGAAGAATACATGTTGTGAGACTCAGTCTTAGACAGAGCAGTTCAATGACAGTTTGTGACAGTAAAATATTTGTTTTAGCTTCAAGAATTAAGACTTGGAATTAAATGCAAAAACGTCAGACTGACTTGGACTCTCAAAAACAGGAGCATGTCTGGATCTTATGTCTTGTAGAGTTTGACAGTTTGTTCCTTATCTGAGGGAACTTCTTCAGTCTGAAATAAATCTCAGAACGTTACCCAGGGCAGGCAGGTTAGTTTTAGAGCTGTCAACGTTAGTGCGTTAACGCATGCGATTAATTTAAAAAAATGTATGCTTTAATATATATAAACGCAAATTAATCACACCAGCGACGCAACTGTTTTCTGCCGGTTCATTCTTGCGTGGCTTGTGTCAAATTTTGAATACAGACTTCATGGGCACTATCCTGCTTATGACATGTTCACTTACAAAAGAAATAAATATTCAATCGATTTTTAGTACTTTATTCTTGTCATGTTTTAGGTTTAGGTCTCAGAAAATGAAAGCGCTGGATGTGCTGATCATCACGACCGATTCAATAAAGCATCAGTCCAGAGAGAAAGGTCACCTCTT
The DNA here is from genome assembly GCA_036245035.1 of Adrianichthys oophorus. NCBI lineage: Eukaryota > Metazoa > Chordata > Actinopteri > Beloniformes > Adrianichthyidae > Adrianichthys > Adrianichthys oophorus. The sequence continues at coordinate 1,397,076 of BSAI01000131.1, forward strand.
ACCCCTTGTTTTTGTCCACATCATGAAGGAAAAGTTTGTTTTGAAGAAGCCTGCGCTCACAGAACATTGTGACCGGAACTTCTTCCAGAACACCCAGCATCCAATCAGAATAGAGTATTAACCTGGACCAATTAAGTGCAGAAACACAATGTTTGTTTCTTTTGGATGGATATCAGCATCTTTGTTTTCTTGCAGTAATACTGCAGACATAAAAGTCTTTACAGTTCTGTTAATCTTACGGTTGATGTGTTTTTTGCACACAAATTACACTTCTGAGTTAACACTTTGTACATTTAAACATTTCAAACAATAAAAATGAAGGGAAACATTTTCTCTATGGCTTTTTTTTTTGTTCAAAAGCTGCATTTTGTTGTATAAAATGCACCCAGTAAAACCTTGTGATTAATCCCAACTCAAAAGTGTGATTAATCTTCTTTATGTTTTTAATCGATTGACAGCACCAGTTAGTATGTAAGTAAATTGTCAGATTAACAATGGTGAGTCATATTCTGTAGTCCTACTTAACTGGGTTGTTCATGAGTGTTACTGCAACTCTTCAATGGTTTGTGGAATTAACGTAATCCCAGTGACTTGTGAGGCAGAGAAAAACAGCTTGTGCTGATGTGCTGCATTTTACAGCAGTGAATTGTTTACGCAATCAATGTAAACCAGCTGATTGTGGCACGAAGAAAAGCTCTAATAGTAATACATTACATTACATTACACACTGCATACCGGTACAGAGCCAATTTGAAAGACGCTTTTTTCCACATCAGAATCAGCTGATTCACATTGATCACGTGAACGGTCAGAGTTACTGAGCTTCAAAAAGTGTGTTATTTAGGTTTCACCAGCGGACACCGGCAGTGTTAAAGAGTTAAACTGCAGTGGTTTGGGACAAGGGCCTGGTTCCACTTGCGTTTTTGAATGATCTTCAATCCGGAAGCCAAAAAAATGATTCCCTCAAAAAGGTTCCTTCCAAAAGTATCTGGGTTCCCCCTCAGGGTTTTTGAAGACCTGGGTTTCTAGTTTAGTCCTGGAGTAGAACTGTAGGTCTTCTGCACTCTCTTCAATGGAAGACGATTTGGCGATGCGAGCTTTTACTGTTATTTTATTTTTTTAAGAAAGTAAAATCTTTTATTGTGTTTTTCAGCCAAACATCGGACGTCTGGGCACCCCTCATGGACCTTCTGCAGAAAAGGTGGCCGTGGTTGCCGTGGACGACTGCGACATCTCCGTGGCCATTCGCTTTGGAAAGCAGATTGGCAACTACTCGTGCGCGGCACAGGGAACCCAGACAGGACAGAAGAAGTAGGAACTCTTTCTTTTTTTCTTTTCACCTTTAGTCAGATAAACCAGTCTGTCTAATGGGTTAATATGTCGTACCTTAGGGGAGGGGGGAAACGTCAAGCTGTCTTCATTACAAGAGTTTACAGAACTGGCAACTATCATCTGCTTATCTCCTAATCTGCTAATTTTTCTGCCCTTTCTTGCTGTCAGACGTGGTCTTAGACAAGTAAGAGCTCATCTCAGCACAGGCTTTAGAGGGATCTACTTTGTGTTTACCACGCGCTAATCAGCTCTTATTTTTATTGTGTGAGAGTTTGTGATGAGCCTGCCGGAATCAGCATGTTGGGGCACATTGAGTATGCAGAGGGTGGGGACAGAGGGAGGCTTCAAAGAGGAAGGTCACGACGCCGCATTCTTCCATGAACTCGTTGCGCAGGTCGCAGATGCTGACGGCGTTTAGAGGACGCTTCAAATTTGTCGCACCGGGACATGCAGATGTACGATAACCCACCGTGTAATTTAGTGCCGGAAAGTTTCAGAGTAAAGTGCCTTAAGGTGCTGTGTGGGTGACCTGAATGTTTGACTGAACTTTACAAGGTTTTCCTTTTCTGCCAAAATGTTCGTTTTCTGCTTTTTTTCTGCAAAACTGTAGATTTAGAAGACTTTTGTTTGTTCAACTTTTATTTAAACAGTGCAATACAAGAAATATCTTATTTTTTTCATTATTTCATTATTCCAAACAACAGTGTTTTCCTTTATGCCTGGAGCTCAAACTTCCTTTGCTTTTTTCATAGAATTTCACCACATTAATCCTCTTCAGGTAATTTAGTGTTTAATGTCTCTGCACATAAGCAGCTTCTTACGTGACCAGTTGTGTTTAATCTGCTTTATTGATGAGGATGCACGCAATCATTAAAACATTTTTTTTCCAGAAATGTTAATTACTTTGCTGTTTATCTCAGGAAACCCTTAAAATATGCCATTTGTTTTAAACAGTAAAGATTATTCACATTAATTTAACATTTTTACAAATGTTCCTCATCATTTTAAACCAGTGTAATAGAGTTGCTCCTAAAATGACTCTATCTTCTGCAGATCTTTGGACTTGACCGGACCGCTGCTTCTGGGTGGAGTCCCCAACCTACCCGAAGACTTCCCTGTGAGGAACAGGAACTTTGTGGGCTGCATGAGAGATCTAAAGATCGACAGCAAGATGGTCGACATGGCCAGCTTTATTGCAAACAACGGCACCACACCTGGTAAGCTATGATGCACAACCCCCCTGCCAAATGAAGGTGAAGAAATTGGTCATTTTTAAAGGTCACTATCAGTTTATGAATGATTTAGGTGTATTAGCTATTTTGAGTCTAAACAAAAAAGTGTGAAAGAGAGGATGAAAAATGTGCAAAGTATGTGTTGATTTTCATTCTTTTTCTCTTTTAAATTTTAGAATGATTATGAAGCTGTACACTGAATCTCAACTTTTTATTTACTTCATCTTCATCAGTAACTAATTTTTTGTGAAGAGCTAGAATAGTGACTTACCCAAAACCAAACAATTTTTCTGAAAACGTATCTGCAATTGTAGCATTCTAAATTTAGTCTTAAATGTAGCTTTTTTCTGACAACAATCTTTTTGACATTTTTTTTTGTTAAATATTTAAATTTGTTCCTAAAAAGTTCTCTTTAACCGTAGAACTAAAGTAAAAAAAATTTTTGATTTTATTTTAGTTTTTTACTACAAATTGTAAATTCAACGTAAAAATCCCAATTTCTGTAAATGTTCAGACTCTTTAATTAATTGTTGTCTCATCATTTTTCAGAAATATTGAATCCAAATGAACTACTGACTTTTTTCTCTGAAATCTCTATTTTGTAAAGTTTAAAGATGAATTTTTATTATTTTAGCAGAATTCAAGAGCAGGGGTTTATTACATTATAATTACCAGCATTTGTCTGTAAGAGTAACTTTACAGATAGCAACAGTCTACAGCTAATGAGTGGAAAGTAAACTGCAACGTTAATAACTGTAAAAATTTCTTTTGAAGGGAAGTTTCTTATTTTCCAACCTTCCTTTCCTTCCTAAAACTGCCTAGGATTTCAAACTCTAGAAACTCCTCTCACATGCTCTTTGTTTTGTAACTTCCAGGTTGTCCAGCAAAGAAAGACTTTTGCAGCAATGCCGTGTGTGTGAATGGTGGAGTGTGCGTCAGCAGGTGGAACACCCACAGCTGTGAATGCCCCACTGGTTATGGTGGCAAAAACTGCGAGCAAGGTAAGAAATGTCTTGATGTATTTAATTTGTCTCTTTTTTTTTTGTTTTGAACAAGAGGAAGTGGATTGTGCGGGCTAAAACATGTCACAGAGTAGAGAAAGTCGATGTTTCTTGCATGTGTGTACACATTCACGCAGGTGTGTCTGCTGTCCCAAAGAGCGTGAGTCCACTTGCTCGTCTGCGAGCTTCTGCACAGGCATGTTTGTTTACCTCCTGCATGTGTGTCAAGAATACATCCAGGCAAATGTGTGTGACATCAAACGGGATGAGAAGCAGCTCCTTTGACTCAGTCTGACTCACGCTGCGGATGGAAAGTCGGAGTTGCAGAACATGACCTCAGGTTTGGAGTTTAAAGCCAGACTCATCCATCAAAATCCAGACTTTAGGGATGAAAAGAACCATAAAGAAATCCCCAGTAAGCCATTAAACAGTTTATTTGTGTAAAAAGGGAGACTTAACGATTTAGACAAACACTGACTAATGATTCATTCAACAGTATGGTAGCCAAGAGAACGTAAAAACATCTTTGCTTGCTCCAAGTGTTTGTGTTTTTTTATGTTTTCTATTCTGAAGTCAGAATATTGATGTCTTCCTTCAGGGCAGAGCTTCCTAACAATGTGTGAAAATGTAAACACCCCCATTTTATTTTCCTCACACCTATGAGGTAGTCAGCCTAAAAAGTGCCAGGCCCAGTATCTGGTTTCTGATCTGGGCAAGAATCACAGTGAGTTGAAAAAGACGCTTTGGTTGCTTCTCTTCTTGTTGACAGGTCAGGTTTGAGGCTTCACAAACACATGCTACACGTGAAACAAGAGATCTGGTATTGTGTATTTTACACTGCCAAAACAATACAGCCTTAGACTGGCATGGAGGACACCCACCAGGCTCCTTTGTCCTCTGGTTCATACAGATCTGATATCAGGTGCCAGAACTCTATGAAAGAAATTGAGTAATAGATATCAGGCTAAATATAAACACGATTTTGCCATGTCAGATAGATTTAAACGTACAACTTTATATAATGTACAGTTTTTTGATCATCTTATCCCTCAAACTGTTCTGGGAATTTCTTATTGTTTCAGGTCATCTCTAAATTGCTTAACATCACTTTGCTCGATTTAATTTTTTTTTTTTTCACAACTACTCCTGTTACTTTTTGTGGCCAGTAATTGGATTCAGGTTCTACAATTACTTCAAATGTTTTAAAGCTCCACACAAACCAGTTTTTGTAATATATCTGGTGTTACCAAATTGGGGAAATTTTGAAAAATACAATTAAAAGACCAAATCAGATTTGTTTAGCAGTTATCTGATAGTTTTATGCCATTCTGTAGAGCACGGATCACAGGCTTTTGCACGGAAACAGGGCAACGTTGAAACTTGAAAACAAAGCAGAACACTCTAATCAAATAAATATTTGCAATAATAAATTTGCCTAATGGAAACATGACAATTCTATAAAAACTTGCATCTATTGAAAAAAAAAGTGTGCTAGATGGAGGTGGTTTTTGATGCTTATTGAAATTGACGTTTCACTAAACTGCCATGGCAGAAATTGGAATGTATCTGCTGTAAATCAAAGTTCACATCCGACTCCATGTTTTTGACTGACTTATCGCGTGAGTTGGTTTGTGTTTATTCGGATAGTTATGATTTAATAGAAACAGTGTAATTGTGTAACTGTGTTTTTCTAACATTCTTAAAAATGTCACCAAAGTTTTGCCAAAAGGCCTATGTGTAATGGAAACACAGCTAGTGACTGCTCTCTGCTTATATATACTATACTTTGATACATATGTTGTTTATTATAAGTATATATTTCTAAAATTATTTGTAGTTGTTTATTTTTAAATAAAACTTAAGAATGTACTTGATTTGGGGTAATACATTTGTTTTCCTCAGAATCAGCTCTCATGCTGAACAGCAACTAGCAACATTTAGCTAACCAAGAGCCTGATCGTGACTGTTCTCTTCTTTTCTAGTTACACAGCACTTTGGTACATTTCATTATCAATATACCTTTAGTGTTTTTTTTTTATGATACACTAAAAAATATTCTTTGTTTTTTGGTTATTAAATGTTTATCTTTTAGCACCAACTCATGCTCAACAGTAATTAGCAACATTTAGCTAGCAGGAAAGAATTTGGTGCTAAAGGAAAATGTACCCGTTAATTAACAAGGATTGACATGCTACCAGTTAGAGCAGTGAAAATACTGCATTATTATCTACATCATAAACAATCTTTTTTTTAAGGCTGTCAGTGGTCTGTAAGAAGACAATGATTGTGTTTAAATTCCTTCACTAGTTAGTGCACTATATAGTGTGTTCATCATTTTTGTAGGGCTGTCTAATTCCTCAATTTCAAAATCAAGTGCCCTAGAAATTTTTCTGAAGTCTACAAAAAACACTGGATTGGCAAATATCATACAGTAAATATACAGTAGGTTTGTTAAAATGTTCATATCTATATTCATTAGGTTTTCACTTTGGTAAATCGGTGATGTCATATTTGGCGTTTAAAAAACTGATGAAGCTTGGTTTCCAAATTGCTTCTGAAATCCAGGGCACTGGATAGTCCCATACTATAAAGTTTTTTTTTGTAGTTATGGAGTACTTAGGGAATTTGGACATAGCCAAAATCAATCTTTTTTTTTAGCTCAAAGGACAGTTGTGACAAAGCTAGAGTATTGAGGGGCTAGCTTCATTATGGGTTGAGGTGTGACTGCCTTTGTCTCTAATTTCTGCTTTATTGGCAAACTAAAGTTTAGCAAAATTCAGACTAGGGTAAATGTGCTACTAAAAACAAATACAAGCTTTGTAATTACAGTTTGTGTCTGAGTAAACTTTTGCAGGCTTCAGTTAAAAAACTGCCCTGGGGAGAGAAAACTATTTAGTGTAAGCAACAATGGAAGTCTGACCATGGTTTTGTTTAAGGGTTTTCTCTCTTAAACAATTCAAAGCTCATAAATGTGTGCCGATGCATGCTTTTATAACCTGTGTATCAGTTCTGATACACAAGTTAATCCAAATAATGCTGCATAAATGAAAAAAAAAACAAATAAAAAAATAATAGAAAACCACACAGTTTTCTGGATTGTTTCTTTATTGCAGAAATGCCTTCCCCTCAGTTCTTTGACGGCCATGCTTCAGTGTCCTGGACTAAGCCAGACATTACTGTTGCTGTTCCTTGGTACATGGGCCTCATGTTTCGCACCAGACAGTCTTTTGGGACTCTGATGCAGGTCAACGCTGGACCATCCTCTACTATCAACCTCATGGTGAGATGCAGAAATGGAACTGGAAGTCTAAATTGTCACTAAAGTCCATAAAAGGGAATCCTTGGTGTTTATATTTTTGTCTTATGTGCTCAAAGTAAAATATATTCTTCGGTCTCCTTATAATATATTGAACAAATAGAAAATAAAGCAATACACACAGATAATACCTTTAAAACTAGAAAAGTTGCATTGCCTGTGATAATGCTAGTGTGAATGCTGTTATGTGTGAATGCTAGCAATGCTAAAGTTGCTAAAGGACTTAAGTTGCAGAAATTACAGAAAGTGTACAATGAACTCCAAATAAGCCCCGAAAAACTCAGAAGATGCCAAACAAAAAACAAAAAAGTTAAAATACTTGCTTAACTCCGAAGTAGCCCAAAAAAACCTCAGTAGATGTCAAATTAGCCAAAAACTATAGCACGTTCCTAAAAATTACTAGCTTAACCCCAAAATTAGCCCTAAAAACCTTAGTAGATGCTAAAATAGACAAAAAGAATCAACACGTTGCTAAAATACTAGCTTAACTTCAAAATAACCCAAAAAAAACCTCAATAGATGCCAAATTAGCCAAAGAAAATTAGCATGTTGCTAAAATGTTAGCTATGTTGTAATACTACTACTATCATGAATGTCCTGCACGTGCTAAACATTTTGATATCAATATTGTATAGGTATGAAAAGTGCACAAAAGATTTGAAGAATTTTGTGAAAAACAAAGTGTAAATGTTGCCTAAATTTTTTAAATGCGTAAAATGTATGATTACCAAAAGCACACGCATGAATGCCCTGAAGGTGCTGAACGTTTTGATACCAATATTGCATAAGTTTGAAAAGTGCCGAAAGTTTCTGAAGACGTTTGTGAATAAAATTAGTTAAAAATTGCCTAAAATTTTAAAATGCGTAAAAGTTATGAATACCAAAAGTACAAGCATGAATGTCCTGAATGTGCTGAACGTTTTGATATCAACATTGCATAGGTTTTAAAAGTGCACGAGAAAATTTGAAAAATGTTGTTTTAAAAAAATCATAAAAATTGCTTAAAATGTTAAAATGTGTAAACGGGATGAAAACCAAAAGTACAAGCACAAATGTCCTTAATGTGCTGAATACTTTGATACCAAGATTGCATAAGTTGTAAATGTGCACAAAGGTTTTTGAAGGATTTGAAACATTTCACATTCATTTTCAATGGGGCTAAAAAATCGCATAAATTGCATAAACTCTTAAAAAACGTAACATTTGCGAAAAACTAAAAGTACAAGCAGTAATATCCTGAATGAGCTGAACGTTTTGCTGCAAAGAATTCACACATACATTTTTAGGCTACAGTAATTTTGCATGGGATTTATGGGAAATTGCTCTCTTTTTCAATCAGCCTATAGTGGTTCTTGGTGGAAATGCAACACTGGGTACTGGATCGGATTTTTGAATAAAAAATGGGTGCTTGGATAGACTAAAAAAGTTGTTTCATTTTATCTGAAAAATATGTTTTTACTAATAAAATGTAACAACTATTTTAATTAATAGGATAGAATAAAACATAGATCACACAAAGAGAAAATTACCTTGTTACCATAGGTCTAATTAAAACAGCAGACAGATAATAAATAACACTAAAATACACTTAAAAATTGATAATAATAATATAATAATTATTTCCACATTTTATGTTTTACTAATATTAGTTATCTTGTTTGCAAAAATTAACTTCTTGCCAACCTTTTACTTTTTTGTTTAGTTTTGCTTTGAGAATTCTGTAGAAATGGGCCTTAAAAGGGAGAATATTTGTGATAATTTTCAACGTTTTCAATGTCCAGGTGAGTGAACAACAGGTCCGAATGGAAATTTTGCTTCGGCAGAAGTTGCTGGCGTCATTGAGTTTTCCTCAAGTTCGTGTCAGTGACGGTGAGTGGCACCATTTGCTGGTGGAACTGCGTAGCATCAAAGACGGAAAGGACATCAAATACATGGCTGAAGTGTCTCTGGACTACGCCATGTACCAGGTTTGGACAATACTGCAGCTTCACTTTATGCTCAAGACTTTTTTAAAAACATTTTAGTTGTTCATTTCAGAAGTCAGTGGAGATCGGGAATGACCTTCCAGGTCTGAAGCTACAGACTCTTTATGTTGGAGGTCTGCCTGGAGACAAAAACCGTGTAAAAAGAGGATTTTTTGGCTGCATTCAGGTGATTGTGGCTTATTTTCCATCGTGTCTTGATGTTCCTTGCCCTGTATTTCATCTTCAATATCCAACGCTCTCCTTCAGGGTGTCCGAATGGGTGAGACGCCCACCAACGTGGCTAACCTGAACATGGCTCAGGGCCTAAAGATTCGGGTGGAAGATGGCTGTAACCTTGCAGACCCTTGTGACTCCAACATCTGCCCTGAGAACAACCATTGCCATGACGACTGGAGCACACACACCTGCGTCTGCAACCCAGGTACCACACACACATGCACACAGAAACGTAAACACTCGTCTGTTTGGCTGGATTCAGGTGTCAGTGTTTCTTCCCTCTGTCCTGTAGGCTACTTCGGTAAGGATTGCGTGGATGCGTGTCAGCTAAATCCCTGTGAACACGTGTCCACGTGTGTTCGCAAACCAAGCTCCTCCCATGGATACATCTGCGAATGTGGACAGGACTACTACGGACAGTACTGCGAAAACAAGTAGGGCTCTTTGCAATGTGTGTTCATTGTCGTTCAGACTGCTTTTAATGGCTTTCAGGAGCAGGAGATTCCTAATGTTGCTTTCAGGAGAGGCAAACGTCTTCAAACGTCTTATATTTATGTTGAAATTGGAAATGGACTTTGACTCCAGTGAGGCTGTGTTGGAAATATTTGAGCAACCGCTTTCATTGAAAAGTAAGCACGCATATATTCGTGAGCGTCAAATATTAAACCCACTGAACTTTGACCAATCAAGGACTTGGATGTTGTAGTGGCGTATGGTTAGCGTCCTTTTCAAAACAAGGAAGTGACATCTGTAGAAAATCAATCACGGAACAGAAATTAAAAATTGTGATTTGTCCCCGGCTGAAATTTTACACCAAGTCTTTCATTTATCGAAATTGAGCTGTAAAAGAAAAAACCTGAAGCAAGACTCCTGACATTTGCACCGCTTCAACATTTTGCGTCAAGCCTCTTCCAACTATAGGTACATGCGCTAGTATTGAGTAGCAACAGTACAGTATGAACATCATTTGCAAAAAGCACATTCAATGGCACATTGCCATTGTGTACACAGCATCAAGCTCCATAGTTTGTTTTAAGCCTTATCCACAACTGCGGGCAAAAATTGGGGGAAAGTTGTATACAGGTGGCCCACACAAAATATCAAGGTTGTAGAACAACGTAGATGCTCGTAGAGCAGAGAAAATGTTTTTTACTAGTGTGTTGCAAATGACAGTTTGTAGCGAACACTTCAACAATGTACAAGGAATAGGAAGGGTAAGTGAGGGTAAAGTCAGTGAGACTCAGGCACATCGTACAGTTTTTTTTTACTCAATGGAAGACACATCAAATAGATACAGCCACTCCTCTCTATGTTCCTCTACGGACCTGAACAACCCAAAAACCTGCAACCCCTGTACGAATCAACCTGACTAAGGCTTACGAGTTTAGTAGATTCCAATTCTACTGTAAAGCTACCAACTCAACGAAGCTGCTCAATGATTACATAATCTGAGATTGGCTGTGTGTCAAGCTGGAAACAGAATCTCCTGGGGCAATCAGGGAATCTGCCATGCGTGGATGTAAAAAGTTTATTCAAATTAACCTCCCTCGACTGAGAATCTGTCTCTTCCTCCTGAACCCTGATCCTCATGACAGGCATCCCACGCCGCCTCGCGCAGGATGTGGGATTCCCCCGCTGTGCATGAATGACCCTGCAAAGCTGTTTTGTCTGCTGCCCTCATTTTGCCACTTGTCCCCTATCAGATCACAAAACAGCTTTTTTTTTTTTTTTTTTTTTTTTGGAGAACAGAGGAAGTTTACTCTAGAATAGAGGTGATCCGACCAGATTATCAGCTGTTTGGTTGAGCAGGTCGGCAACATGTAAAAAACACAACTTAGTTGGTGTGTTTGGTGTTTTTAACATGTTCTTGTGAGATTTTTCTGATGATGAGGACATATAGACAAAATAATTAGGCTCCAAATTGAATTTCTGAGTATTTCTTTATTCAAATCGTTGTGATTCAGGAGAGCAGATAAAAAGAAGCCATTTCAAAAAGATCGTATTTGCGACATCGAAAATTCGCTGGGTGTGCCACACGCTCTGTGCTCCATCTTGAAGCATCTACTTGAGACAAAAAAATCCATTACCGTCTTTGTTTTTCTCGTCCGAGCTGGCATCTGGGTCACAACTGTTCAGCTGGATAGTTCCAATATTGCTCACCATTTTTGTTTTACTGGTAATGTTAGCTTGAGGGTGTGAGGGGCTGTAAGCTAGCAGGAGAGCATGTAAACAGAGAGGGCAGGGGAGGCAGGGGAAGGGTTGTTCTGCACCAATGCCCCCACCCACAACTCAGAAGTGAATTTCTATTAAACCACTGCCACTCCTCAGAAACTATGTCCTAGGAAACAAGAAAGGGTTTCTGATTTTAGCTTAAAAACTCACGCTCATAATTACGCTTAAAAATGATCAAAAGATGATCGTAGTGGGCCTTTAAACTGTTTATTTATATCGGTTTGACATGAAACAACAGCCTACGCTACAAAAAAAGGGTTGCCATTTCCTTTTTTCAATCACCGTTTCTCCCTTTTTTCCAGAGTGGAGAAGCCGTGCCCCTCGGGTTGGTGGAGCAGCCCCGTCTGTGGGCCCTGTGACTGTGATACGAGCAAGGGCTTTCACAAAGACTGCAACAAAACCACTGGAGAGTGTCGCTGCAAGGTGACTGCAAACACACCAGTTTCTGAGTCACCTATGAGTCATTTATGAGTCAGCAGTTTCTGCTTCTTATAAGTTTTCATGCAAAAAAAAAAAAAAGTTTTAAAACTTTTTTGAATCTTTTAACTTTTTTAGGTAGTTTTTTTGATAGAATTCTGGAAACAGACATATTCTTAGAGGTTTTGTGTTTTCCTCTTCATCAACGTGGCTCATGATGCGAAACAGACATCGATTTCAAATTTGATCCAAACATTTTCAACATGGTGTAACTGTATTATAAAGAGTTAGTTATCAACAAATTTGCATTTTTTTCAAAACAGCATTTTAAAAAACTGAATAAGAACAAATTAGTTTTTCTCACCATAAAGTTTTGAAAATTAATTTTTTTCCTGCCAAAAGTGTTATTGTTTGGATTTTATGGAAGCAGCCATTTTGAAATGAGTAGAAAAACCTTTCTACTGCCCCAATGAAATGATGATGAACTACAGGACAAAAAACTGACCAAGTTACACACAATGGGTTTTTAAGGAAAGTTTGGATCATGCTAATGAGATAGGGGTTTCAAAAATGTGTGGATCAAATGTTATATGAATTGTATATAAGATTAAGGGAATATAGTGTTTCTGACTTTTATTTTTTAATCTACTGCAATTTTTGACTGTAACCTGAAAGAATTTGCCACATAAAGAATTGAAGCAGAGTTTTGCATTTTGATGAGATGCAAGCAGTTGTCATGGTCACAAATGGCTTTCTAGTCTACGTTTCTTCTGCAGAAGTAAAACTCAAAGGTTCTTAGAGTTTTGCTAACAGTTAGGCTCATCAAAAATATATACAAATATAGCAAGAATAAACAATTTTCCTTAAACAATTTCACTTAAAACACCCTTTCATTGGTCTGACAGCATCAGTAGATCATGTTCTATCACTCACCCCTCCTTCATCTCTACAGGATAATCACTACCGTCCAGAGGGGGACAACACATGCCACCCCTGTGAATGCTTCCCTGTTGGCTCAGAGTCTCGAACCTGTAACCCTGTCACCGGTCAGTGCCCCTGCAAAGGAGGAGTCATCGGCCGTCAGTGCAATCGATGCGATAACCCTTTTGCTGAAGTCACGCCGACCGGATGTCAGGGTACGTGAAGAACATGAGCTTTATCACGCTTTTCCTGCTAATGAACAGAAACTGTGGATCAACAACAGAGGAGAAGCCAAACCTGTTTAGCGTCATTAAGACAAATGAGAACAGCGGGATTTCTTCTGCCGCCAAATGTTCTCCTCTGTGAAGTAATGGAAGTGCCAAAAGGAAACAAATACCGCCACTTGTATCTGCTGGCGCCGCCTTTGCGTCTTTGTCATCATCCAATCAAGCAGAAGAGGCCGGGGGGGGGCCTTGGCAGCCTCGTTGGATGAGCACAATTCAGTTGAAATGAATGGAAGACACAAACAGATGGCAGTGTTCTTACCATCTGACCTGTCAAGAAGCTCTCCAGAGGCGTGATTGGACTTTTAACAGAATCACTGTCACATATTTTGTCTGCAATCATCAGCTCATACACTGAATTATACATAAATTGATTTATTTAGATGAAACCTATAAAAGCAGATAAAAAATGAAAATTGAAACCAACAAAGGGGCTGTTTTGGTTCCACTGATGTGAGAATGTGAGCTGCTCTGGCAAAGACATATGATCTGTTGCACCACAAAATCCCCAAACTTCTATTGGTATAATGTCTACAGCCTTCCATGGTCATCTGTATTCTAGAGGAAACTGCAAACTCCTCTCCCTGACCCTCCACGGACCTGGACAACACAAAAACCCACAGCGCTCACATGGGTCAACTCCTTGTACATTTGCAAATGACTAAGACATTAGATGGTAACCATCACAAACCAACATCGTCTGATTTGGAGTTTATATCTGGTTCTTTCCTCTCCTCAGTGGTGTACGAGGGCTGTCCCAAGGCATTTGATGCTGGGATTTGGTGGCCCAAGACCAAGTTTGGACTTCCAGCTGCAATGGATTGTCCCAAAGGATCCATTGGTGAGCTTTTTTTTTGTTTTTCTTATTTTCAGTTGATTGAAAAAAACATTCGAACAACCTCGCCTCTGACTGTGTTGCACTTCAACTCTCTTAAGTTTTGAAAGAAACTTTAATCAACTTGATGTAGAGTGTAGCAAGACTAATTAAACCATATTTTTGCACCTGCCTTTTCTGATTTTAACACTTCAAGTGTGACTAGTAACACATGTTCATAAAAGAGATGCTGACAAGTTATTCAGATATTTATGTCTGGTTTTGCTTTGGAAATAAATAAAATAGAATTTAAACTAGCAGGAGAGCATATAAACAGAGAGCTCTCATTAGTGTGGGGCGATCCTCTGTGCCGACAGTCCTGCCCACAACTTTCTAATTAACTACTTCCGCTCTGCAGAGCAGAAACATAAAATTAACAATTGTTTATATAAAGTGCATGGTGGCACAGTGTTTAGCGCTCTTGTCTCACAGCAACAAGGCCCCCAGTTCAAGTCCCGGCTGGGGGACTTGAAACAGTGTCATCAATGGGGACCTTTCTGTGTGGAGTTTGCATGTTCTCCCCGTGCATGCGTGGGTTTTCTCCGGGTACTCCGGCTTCCTCCCACCGTCCAAAAACATGCTTCATAGGTTCATTGGTTACTCTAAATTGTCCGTAGGTGTGAATGCGAGTGTGCATGGGTGTGTGATTGTGACCTTTGCGACAGACTGGCGACCAGTCCAGGGGTGTACCCTGCCTTCGCCCATGAGTAGCCGGGTTAGGCTCCGGCAACCCCGTGACCCCGAAAGGGATAAAACGGTATAAAAGATGAATATATAAAGTGTCGATGGGATGACATTAAACAGGTAGATTCAGTGGAATGCCCTAACAAAGTGTGAAGCTGGAACTGTAACATGTTCATGTTGGTTTGACAGGAAGATCAAAAGCTGCTTGTTTCAGTCCAAAGCATCAGAATGGATGCAGGACATTACAATTAGAGCAAGCAATGAGATTTTCCTTTTTATAAAAAATGATTTGTTTTTTTTCCAGGTAATTTTAGGCCTTTAAACACGTCTCATTTAAAAAAAAAGTAAATAAAAAACAAATATATATGTATAAAGCTTGTTATCAAAAGAAATTATTAAGATTTTATACAGTATTATTGTTTTTTAAAGTTACTATGGGTCTAACAGAACAGTTATTTTTTTATATTAAATATAAAAGGAAAGAGGTAGATTAACCTTCTTTCTGCTCTTTTTTATTGATTTTTATTCTTTTGTATTTTAGGTTTTCTCTATTTGTGTTCAAATGTAGCTATTATGCCCATACTATAGTATTGTTTAATCCATTTTCATAAATCAGGTTTGTTTCTGGAGAAAAATCTAGAAAATCCTCTAAGTTAATGGAAACACTTGAAGTCAGAGACACAGTTGATTACAAAAACTCAGTTTTTCTATCTTTCACTAGTAAGACAACTTCTCAAGTTCCTGGTTACTGTCTCATGGGTTACTGTTACCATGACAACCTGTTTTTTTTTATCATCACCGAAGATGTATTAACTAACTGGTATCTTTTTTTTAAATACAGTTTTTCTATTCTTGATTTTGTGAAAATGTAAAAAAAAACAATTAATGAACAAACAGAATAAAATAAACTTTTTTTTTTTTAAATAATAACAACTAATGATGATAATAATAAGGTTAAATTGTTTGTAGACAAATAAACTGCGAGAACAGAATCTTCTTTATCATTGCAAATTTCCATTGAACTGAACAGAAACTGGGCTGCACAGTGGCGCAGTGGTTAGCGCTCCTGCCTCACAGCAAGAAGGTTCCCGGTTCAAGTCCTGGCTGGGGGACCTTTCTGTGTGGAGTTTGCATGTTCTCCCCGTGCATGCGTGGGTTTTCTCCGGGTACTCCGGCTTCCTCCCACCGTCCAAAAACATGCTTCACAGGTTAATTGGTTACTCCAAATTGTCCCTAGGTGTGAATGTGAGTGTGCATGGGTGTGTGATTGTGGCCCCTGCGACAGACTGGCGACCAGTCCAGGGTGGTACCCTGCCTTCGCCCATGAGTAGCCGGGTTAGGCTCCGGTAACCCCGTGACCCCGAAAAGGATAAAGCGGATTGGAAAATGAATGAATGAATGAATGAACAGAAACTTGGACCAGTTTCAAATAAGCAGTTTTGCAGTTGCTCGTTATAAAAAGAAATAAAACACGTATAAGTTCTGGAGTATAAGTCGCACTCCTGGGCAAACTATCAAAAATATTTTTACTCATTTTGTGTTTGTTGTTGTTTTTTCTGTTTCAGGTAAAGCCATTCGTCATTGCAGTGATGAAAAGGGCTGGTTGTCCCCTGAGCTGTTTAACTGCACCACAGACACCTTTTCTCATCTCAGGAAACTGGTGAATAATTAGCATAAACCCCAAAAAATAGTTTTTACAAAAACATTTAAGGGTTCATTTAAATGAAGCTCTGTCTTTTTTAAAAGATGGATAGCCTACATCGGAACGTCTCCCACATGGACAGTGAGCACTCCAAGAAGATTGTGCGTCTGCTTCGCGACGCCACCAGCACCACGCCGCATTACTATGGCAACGATGTAAAGACGGTGGCGCTGCTGCTGAACCAGGTGCTGCAGTACGAGAGCCGACAGGCTGGATTCGAGCTTACCGCCATGAAGGACGCAGAGTTTAACGAGGTTTGAAACAAATACGTTAAGTTGTTAAGTCCCACTCCTATCATCTTTGGTCTTTTGTGAAAGTCTTCCCAGTGGTCTTTTGCCATTTTTGTCAAAATCATAAAACCTGTGACATTTTCTAGGATTTAGTTTCTTAAGAGAGGCAGTAGTTCAAGTAAAATTCATCTTTTAGTTGTGGGCGGGCAGATTAAGCCTTCACCTATCTTCCCTTCCCGTCACCCATAACTGTGAGCTCTCTGTTTATGTGCTCTCCCACTTGCTTACAGACCATCATACCCCAATCTAACATAACCGGTGCAACACACTGTACAGTGTGCCAGATACCAGCTCAGACAAAAAGGCGCATGAATCTAATTGTCTACAAGTGGATGCATCAGGCTACGTTCACACCGCCCTTGGCGATACACGTTCAAGCGACCACTTTAAAAAAAAGTGTGTAAATGAGTGTAAATATGTGTTGGGCCTCCGCGTTCAAAGCTTTCACATTTACGTGTGTGAAATAAGTTTTTACGACTGTTGCAAGGTTGAACTCCCTGACCAATCAGAGACTCAGATTTGGTAGTTAAGCACGGATAGTTGTACAGTGCCAATTTAAAATTGATTATGGAGGAGAAATGAATAACTGTGGTTTGTGCCCAGCCAAAGTTATACGACACCAAGTCTTTCATATATTGGAATAGAGCTGTGAAAGAAAAAGCCTGGAGCCAGATTCATCATGTTTGTACCGCTTTGACATTTGGCACCAAACCTCTTTCAACTGTAGGTGGTGAACAAGCTGCTAGTAGAAAAAGAAGAAGACACCTCCCTCTGAACTCACAGGGTGTTTGTAGCTTCAGAATGGCGCGGAGCAGGGAGCTTGTGACTCTTCCAGTGTATTTTCCACATCACAAAAACAATCTTTTTTTAAACATAATTTTCTCGTCTGCTCCTGATTCACAACAATTGGAATAATGATATACTCAGAAATGGAATTTTGAGCTTCATTTTCTACATGTCTCTGTCATCTGAAAAATTGCTACAAGAACACATTAAAAACACAACTTTCATTGATGTGGCTCTTTCAGTTTAAAACAATATCAGATTATCCCCATTACATGTGAATTTGCCTTCTGGGAAAGCGTTTAGAGACTGGTGGATATTTTTTAGAAGTTTAAGTGGTCAACACTGCCCCCTACTGGTTCATTGGAACCATCTACCTTTTCTGATCTCATTTTTTCATCTGATTTTTCAGTCGTGGCAACAGAGTAAAGTTTCAGTTTGTTTTTCCAGAACTTGGTGCGAGCAGGGAGCGCCATTCTGGATCCAAACACCAAGGAGCACTGGGACCAGATCCAGAGGTCGGACGGGGGCACCGCTCGTCTGCTCCGCAGCTTTGAGGAGTACGCCAACACGTTGGCACAAAACGTTAGGAAGACCTACCTGAAGCCCTTCACCATTGTCACCGACAACATGAGTAAGTGATTCAAAGCACCTGTGTGCAGGTACGTGTTGCATCACAGGACACTCACGGTTTTGTGTCCTTCCTCTCCCTTCTGTCTGTTCCAGTTCTAACCGTCGACTACCTGGATGTGTCAGACCCTCAAAGGGCCACCTTACCGCGCTTCCAGGATATCCGAGAGTCCTTCCCCAAGGAGCTCGGCTCCTCCGTTCGATTTCCCAAGTTTAACGCTCACACTCAGGTCCAGAAAGGTAGGAGCATCTGCTGATGTGTTCTATGGTTGAATCCCCTCATAAACAACAGATAACCCTTCTGGTTCTGTCACCTGGCCACTGTATGCAGTTCACCTTATTCCACCAGTAGTTCCACCAGGAACTTTTGGGACAAAAATGTATAAATGCATAAAAAATATGTATAAAAGAAGTAATACAAATTTATGTATAAAAGAGAATTCTTTGGGATGTGAAAACTTTATTATCATCCCAAAAAACTGATTCTGATGATTTTGTTTATCTCATTGCCAAACAGAGAAGTGGAAAAAATGACAAAAATAAGAAAAAAAGGTTATTTAAAAAAAAGTACCAACAAATTATCCATTTGTAATGTGGTTTTTCAAAATAAGAGAACATTTAAATTGAAGCTTTTTTTCTGTTGGGAAAAATGACCTCATTTTACTGTTTTCTGCTTTCAGTTCAGCAAGAAATCAAAGTGTTCAAACACAATTGAAAGTTTCATCTTCCCTCTTTTAGACAAAGTGGAGGTCACTCCTGCCCCTCCTGCCGAGACCACCCCCCCTCAGCAGGAGGAGCGCACAGTGTCCAACAGGAAAAGGCGCCACCTGGAGCCGCCTGCCCCTCTGCCTGTAGCTGTGGTGGTTGTGTACAAGTCATTGGGACAGTTGCTTCCAGAGAGATATGACCACGACCGCAGAAGCCTGAGGTATTCCGGACAAACCCCCATACCCATCTTTACATGTGAATTCTTGATCAAAACACAGCAGATTCTTTGACAGTACTGATTGTGCTGGTTTTTATTTAATTAAACTTACAAAAATGGTAGAAGCAAACACTTTAACAATGAAATCAGGATTCTGTTAGATTTTGTTTGAAGAATCAGAGGAGTAACTATATCTTATAACGGGTTATTAGTGGAGGTAAAACAAATCAGTGAAAAAAAAGGCTTTAAATAATGTGGTTGAAGAACTTCTCTGCAGTTATCTGTGTTGCCAACACACCTTATAGACTTCATAGTAGCTGCGTTTGAGTATTTCATGTTGCATGGATCAATAAATATTATAATGTAGCCTGAACTGTTGATGAAAAAAAATCGTTCTGGTTGCTGTATGACCATGTCTATGCACTTAGAAAAAAAATCATTCAAAACAGCATTTTTGCAGGAAAAGAACTGGGGAACATAGCTGAAGCTTTTTCCACCCTAAACAATGTGCTTTCTGTTGCTTTCTTAAGCTACTGTACACATTGGGCATTTGACGTGCATTCAAGAACGCGGGTTCATGAATGCACGCTCCACCCATGGTGTTCACACTAAACAAGTAGGGAGGGGCTTCTTCTTCTTTTTTTTTCTATTTTTTACTAGCGTATGTCCTCCACCTACAGTTGGAAGAGGCTTGGTGCCAAATGTTGAAGCGGTGCAAATCTCCCTCCAGGCTTTTCCTTTCACAGCTCCATTCCAATACATGAAAGACTTGGTGTTATAGAATTCCGGATGGACACAAACTTCAGTCACTTCCGTGAATTAAAAGGGACACTATCAATACGTTACTTTCAAATCCGAGTCCCCGATTGGTCAAAGTTGGGCCTGGTTTAACTTGCAGGTTGCGTTAAAGCTGCGCCCAAAAATGGTTGTAAAACCTTGCGTAGCTACAGGTGAATGTGGAAGCATGAATTTCCGCACGCTGACATGGACTTTTGATTGGAATCTGTCGCTCAAATGCCAAAGGCAGTGTGAACGTAGCTTTAAAGAAAAACCTTAAAAGGTGTGTTTTTGTTTTGTTTGCAGGCTTCCTAGTCGTCCGGTGATAAACACGGCCATTGTGAGCGCCACAGTCCACAATGAGAATGCTCCCCTGCCTCCTGTCCTGGACCCCCCCATCACTTTGCAGTACACCCTTCTGGAGACAGAGGAGCGGACGAAGCCCGTCTGCGTGTACTGGGACCACTCCATCACGTCAGTTGGTCTTCATGTTCACATTTGCAGAAATGTCGGCTTTTTTCTCATTCTGGAATGTGGTGGTGTGTGTTTTTCAGGAACGGGGGTGTGGGGGGTTGGTCCTCAAAAGGCTGTGAGGTGCTCAACCGCAACAACAGCCACATCAGCTGTCACTGTAACCACATGACCAGCTTCGCTGTGCTAATGGACATTTCCAAGAGAGAGGTCAGAAACCCTCCAGGTAAACCCTCCCCCACTCTGCGTCCGTCCTCACCTGAGCTCCTCTTTGCAGCACGGAGACTTCCTTCCTCTGAAAATCGTCACCTACACCACAGTGTTGGTCTCCTTGGTCCTCCTCCTCCTCACCTTCATCCTACTGTGCCTCCTGCGCCGCCTTCGCTCCAACCTCCACGCCATTCACCGGAACCTGGTGGCCACACTCTTCTTCTCGGAGCTGGTCTTCCTACTGGGCATCAACCAAACCGACAACATGGTTAGTGTGTCCTCTGGGCCTTTGCTGCACTTGCACATTGCACTTTTGTGATGTTCATCAGGAGGCGCTAATACTTCTGACCACGAAAAACTCAGCACAGTCACATCCTGGAATGTTCTTGGTATCACTTTATACCCGGGGTCTCCAGCCTTCAGCACTTTAAGAGCCATCCGCGGTTACTTCTCATGAACCACGACTCAGTTGGAGCCACAAAATGTTACTTCACCCTTTAGAAAATTAAGACACTGATTTGTGTTATTGTTGCTATTATTATCACTATAATTGAACCATTGTTTTGCTGGAATAAATAAAACATAAACATACAAATAAAATAGCTGTTTTCCAAAATATGAAATGGTTTATAACTTCTGATAGAGGTTCACATGATTGCCTTTTAAAATAAAAGACCACATAGGATCATCTCAATACAGCAAATGTGCTAGTGGGCAATGTAATGTCACCAGGGACTTAAAATTTATACACAGTTTATTTTACCATTTGTGGGTAATCTCAGTCAGAAATTCTTAATCTATCAAAGTAACATTAAATCTGAGTTAATTAAGTGACTCTTACCACACTTACAATCCTTGAGATTATTTTATAAAAAAGAAAATCTGTAATCAGGTGCATCTGAAGGATGAATTGTGATTGTGTTTCTTGATCTCAAACTGATTTTCTGTGGGACACAGTGCTCAATAAGCTATCAAGTATTTTTGATAGTATGACTTTGGTAAACTACTAAGCTGCACCGCTTGTTGGATTGTTGGTGCATTATGGGTGCTGTAGTCAGGAGCCTCGTAACCCCTTTCAACTGTTGTGTGAATGAGGTCAAAGTTAAAGCTTTAGTTATCTGACTGTGATGTTTCTCTTCATGTGCCTTAAGGTTCAAAAAATACATTTTTTTTACAATAGCCACAAAATAGGGGTAAAAGAACCACATTGGAGGGGTATAAGAACCACAATGCTAAGGTAAAAAAAAAAAAACCATAATGGAAGAACCAGAACCAAAATGCAGGGGATCAGAAAATGAAAAATCTATATGACACACCTGCGTCACACCTACTTTACTCTTACTTACCCTTGTGTGCTGTTTAAGTGTTCACTACAACCTGACAGCAGCAGCACGCCCTTGAGCAAGAACATTTTTACTCTACGTGTTCTCCGAGTGCTCAACGACCTTTATATTTCCTGCGGCAACTTGATCCCGTACAGATTTGCCCATTTTTCACCTACAGACAGCTCGTATCCACTCATCACGGCAGTTGTGACTGAATTTAATAAGATTTTTGGTATATAACTAATCTGGATTTAGTCATTTTGGCTTGAAGTGAAAACCCAACAAATAATTTGTGATCCAACAGGAAACACATGGATCTGGGAATGTTTCTCCAACGTTTCTTTAGGCTTCCCATTTGGATGCCTTCAAATCAATTAGGCAGATTAATTATGTCGACGTTTCTACGCTGCAAGCAAATGAGAGATCCGTCAGTGTTTGGGTAAAACGTTTACCTGCCTCTGCAGAAGATACCGGTCTGAGCACGTCTCCATAGCTGCGTGTGTGAGATTCAACGTCTGAACAAGCAGACTACAAAGACGTGGACTGATCCCTACTACATGAGTGCATGATGACCATTCTGCATCCAATCCAACACTGAGTAAGATTTTGCTGCCAGTGGCTCTTCACCTAATCCAACACAAACAAGAGCTTGGTGCTTTTTTTCAACAATTCTGAAGTTATATCCATCAGTTTGTCATCTTCCAAGCAATTAACCATTGTTTAGTGTTATCAGATGTTAAAAAAAACTCATTTTAAGCACCTGTCCGAGCGAGGAGATCTCTTGAAGGCTCAAGAAGATCTCAGAAAACCTGGCTGCTTTAAAAAAAATTCCTCCAGTGAAAGTCAGAGTGACTTGTTCTGGATTACTGGATTTCTGGACATTAAAGCTTTTCATCTTCAAAAAAGGATGCGGTAAAGAATTAACATTTGCAGTTTTACCAAGAAAATTGTGTTTTCATAAATATTCATTGACTTCCTTTGCTGCAGGTGTCAATGGTGGCTCGTGAGGCTGCATTTATTGAAATACTTACGACGAAAAGTTGCTCTTTTAGGCAAATTTTTAGAAAAATTCCCAGAACGATGTCCATCCATTCATTTTTCCATCTTCTGAACCCACCAAATGTCGTTTGGGATCACATAGTTCCTGGAGCCTATGCTAGTTTTGAGTTAGGCAAACGTGGGGTAGACCCTAGACAGGTTGCCAGCTTGTTGCAGGGCTACACACTTACATCCTAATGTGTTCAGAATCACACCTAAGGCCAATTCAGAATAATCAATTATCTTATAAAGCATGCTTTTGGACTCTGGGAGGAAACCAAGGAAATGCACGAGGAGATCATTCAAACTGCACCCAAAAAATTCCCAGATGGGATTTGAACAAGTTTTTTTTCAATGTGAGGCGAGTGCTCTGACCATTATGTCACTGTGCATCCCCAAATCAATGTTATTTTCTGGAAAAAAACAAAGAATTTCTACTGAATACAAAAAGACAAAGACACTTTTTAAGCTGCTGAATTATTGATGGTGGATGTACTGCCACTGGTTAGGTCATGGTATAAACCAGCAGTCTGAGACCTGAGGCTCCAGAACCACATGTGGTTCTTTTAGGCCTCCATTGTGTTCTTTTACCCCTGCATTGGTTTTTTTAACCCCTTCATTGTGGTTCTTTTACCTGTTCTTTTACCCCTTCATTGTGGTTCTTTTACCCCTTCATTGTGGTTCTTTTACCCCTTCATTGTGT